>JAXIUT010000009.1:3714922-3730899 GCA_035586675.1 Eurytoma californica | reverse complement strand
TAAATTATCAAAAATAATCGTTAACTAAAGCATTAAATGAATGAATAAATTGAACAAACCTTGTTAGTGGAAACTTGACCAGTTTCCTCATCGACCGTGAACTTGGTGCCCTTCTGATTGGGTTGCTGCACAATCGAGTACTTGACTTGTCCGTTGACGCCCTTGTCCGCGTCAGTGGCTTGCACTTTGATAACGGGGCTGCCGTTGGTGGCGCCCTCCTCCACCTTGGGATAATACGTGCCGCAGTCCTTGAAGACGGGCTTGTTGTCGTTGACGTCGGTGATGAAGACCACGACGACGGCCGTGCTCGTGTGGATGGTCTTCTCGCCGTTGGGGCAGCAGGCGCCGTCGTCCATGGCCGTCACATTCAGCTCGTACTTGTCGCGGTCCAGGATGATCTCCTTGCTGTGGAGACGGATGACACCAGTGATCTCCTCGATGACGAACTGGTCGGAGTTGGTGCTCCCGCCGACGAAGCCGAAGCGCACGTTGTCACCGTCCTTGTCCGAGGCGACGACCGTCGTTACGAGGGTGCTCGGACCGGCGTTTTCATCCACGTTGGGTGTGTACACCTGCTGCGAGAACTTCGGCTCCTCGTCGTTTTTGTTCTTCGTGTAAATTCGCACAGTGGCCGTCCCGTTTTTCGATGGTTCACCTGTAAATTATTATATTTATTAAAGTTACTCTAATTTATTTTTAATGAAATCTATACGAAAAATTGTAATAGAGATACCTAAATATATCTAAACTGACCATTTCTCAAAGTAGAATTTTGAATATTTATTTTTTCTCTATTATATCTTTTGCTTTCAATTAAAATCTGATTTTTGTTATGAAATTTTTTTAATTTGATATTATAAAGTAAAATTTAATATTATCCTTCTGTACTCAAATTTACTATAAAATGAAATTTAGAATTAAACGTCCAGTGTTAATTAATGCGCGGTAACCGGATATATCTAACGCGCGGATATAAGTCAGGTAATCCTACAGCTAATCAACCTCGCAACGTCGGTCTGCGTAGCTGCATCGACCACAAAATAGTTTGCTATAACCACCCATCCATCAGATGACATAGCCAGTTACAGCTATAAAATATACGGCAATTCAAACTGTAATTAATATTGCACGTTCTGCGGTATATGTTATACAATGTTTCACTGACACAATAGCAAATGAAATTTTACTTGTACTTCTAGCACAAAATATGATGCGAAAAATAATCAGATTTTCATAATAATTATAATCATCAATCTAAACCACGCCCATATCTAAAGAATATTTAGAATCTAGAAATGCATGATAATTCATTGACCCTGTACCTTTATCTTTAGCAGTGACGATAAATTCATAATAAGCATTGTTATTATCAGCATCCAGCTGTTTATTGTTTACTATAATGCCGTTAGCATCGACGCTAAAATGATCATCCGATACGAGATATTCAATCTCGGCATTTGCTCCAGAATCTGCATCTGTGGCTTTAACCTTAAGTATGTTCGTGCCTAATGGAATGTCTTCATCAACATTATGTGCTTGGTAATCCGGCAGTTCGAATTTAGGTGCGTTGTCGTTTACGTCCGACACGCGTATCGTTAACTGCAAAATAGAATAAAATAAAATTAATATATAATATGAAACTCCTAAAGGATCCGCATTAAATTTTAATCCAATGAAATAAAGTACCTCAACCGAAGTGGAGAAACCTCCAGAATCTTCAGTGGCTGTGACTATTAATTGATAGATGTGGGGCTGACGCAGATCTTCAAAGTCCAGTTCCTTGGCAAGTTTTACTATTCCCGAACTGGGCCCAATGTTAAATGTACCTGCTGCTCCCGTACCTTGAGCTTTCAGCGTGTAACGTATCTCTCGGTCGGCGAACGACTTGGCTTTCACCGATATAATACTGAAACAAAACAAACGGAAAATAAATAGAAGTAACCTTAAAAAAAATCTCGATTTTACAGAAAAGCAAGAAAACGTCATTAGCTCGGTAACTGCGGAGGAACACAGCGCGCCGAGACAAAGGGGGGGAAATTTACAAACAAATAGCCTGTTGGAACATTCGATTGGGCTGCATAAAAGGGACAAATTCCCTCTCTATTGCCTCGGCTGCGCGCGGCATCGGGCGCAAAGACTCACTCTGAATCCTTTTTCTTATTTTCCGGTATTTCCGCCTCGTAGGCGGCGAGATAGAATTGTGGCGCTCGCTTTCCACCGACAATCGATAGCCTTTCTTCTTGGGTAGACTGATATCGCCTCTCGTCGATGCGGCCATTCTGGTCCTCCGCCTTCACGTAAAGGACGTACTCCATGTCGAGCTGGAACGGATCCGTGCCGCGGGTTCGCACGACCCCCGAGCGTTCGTCGACCTCGAACCTTCCGCCAGCTGAAATTCGTGCGATGCTTACTATTTTCCTTTTTATACCCTCTCCTCATACCCTCTTTAAAGTTTCGGCTAAAGTGCATTCTCGTGTTTTCTTTTAAATTTGAAATTTTTAAATCCAATCTCGTAAAATAATAATCATCATTGGTATTATCATAAAAGATAAGTAAAGATAGTATAAAACTACTAATATTTACAATTTTGCATTTTTTCATATAAATAAAATGAGCCTTTTGCTACGTCGCCTTCACGTAATGCCGTGTAAATTTTTACTCGAAGTATTTAAGAACCTTAATTTTGCTTAAATTGAAATAAGTAGCAAAGACTTTTATGTGAACTTGTATAATTCGAAATTAAAAAAAAAGTCTGAATACAAGATGCTTCTTACGTTTGCTTAAAATCTTCTTTAAATTATTTAATTTAAACTTTTTACGGCTAATATATCCTATTTCATAAAATGCTTGAACTTTTCACGCAGGAATTTTCTCGGAGATCCAAAAGAAATTTCATTATAAACTTTTTTACCGCTTTTCATTTTACGCTTCAGAATATAGCATCAAAGAACATTCTGCTCTTTTACTGTAAGTATCTTAATCGTAAAAAATTGCCGTAAAAAAATTCTTTTACAAAAGAATATTTTAAAATTAACAAACCCACCTATCAATATTCCCTCAAAAAAAAAGAACAACAAAACAAAAAAAAATAATTAATTTCCCCCTGTCTCCACGAAACAAAAAAGGAGATTCAAACATATCGTCCCCAAAAAAGAAAAAGCGTCTAAATTTTTTATCAGATTCCCGGGGGCATCAATCACGCCTGGCTCGACCTCAAAAACGAAAATCAATCGGACAACACGCAACCGTCGCTCGTCCATTCACGCGACGTTACGCATCGCGTCTTTTCCGCGGCCTCATTGTCTACTCAGCCGCGTGTACACACGAGGACTCGTCACGTACTTCGATCGCGCACTATGAAGTAGTGGATGTTGCTGTCGGTGTCGGGGTCCCGGGCCTGCAGCGTGAATACGTGCGTGTTGGGCGGGGCGTTCAGCTGGACGACCGCCTGCATGGGCAGCGGCCTGTTGATGAAGTACGGCGGCTCGTCGTTCACGTCCTTTATGTTAATGATGACTCGCTGGTTGTCCGTATCTGCGGGATTTCGGAATCGGTCATTTATAGGGCTTAGGATACAGTCGAAGGCAGCGTTTTTCTTTTTCTCGGGACCCCGCGTAGGCGTTCGGCTTTCTTTTGTCCAATTTAATCCGTTCAATCTGAGCTCCAATCTTTCTCCGCGGGCTCACGAATCGTTTCACGGCCATTGTCGGTGCGCGTCAAATTCATGTTGTAAAAGCGCGCTTATTTTTAACCGTTGGGAGGAAATTGAGCGTTACCAAACGAATTGTTATTTATAATATCCGAGGTTATTGATTTTTTTCTCTCTCTCTCTCTTCTGTATATTAATAATACGACGCAGACAGGCAATTCTTCACCGACGCGATTAAAATCTTAAGGTAAAGATTCGGCTATACCGCGTCATTAAGAAAAACACCAAGGGTTCGAACACAACTTTAGATAATTAATTAAAAAAAGCGCTATCTTTTCCGATAAACAACAGCTGCGCTCGAAATAGCGACGAAAGGGCCGAAAGCCTTCGGGGGGTCATAAATTTTTCGAGCGGCGACTTCCAGTGTAAGTCGGCGCTCGCGGTGCTCACATGCTAATAAAATTACGTTAAGTGATAAGAGGGGTGCACGAATGCGCCTGCACTTTTATTTATGAGCACTTTCATTCATGCACAAGCGCAAAGGATAATCGATATTGGGTGACACGTGGCTTTGAATGTCAAAGTCACGCAATCAAGTTTAAAAAGTTGCGCATGCTTGAAAGTATCCCTGCTGCACGGTGAAACGCGGAGGCAGCGAAGGAGAAAGTGATGTGCGCAATGTTTTTTTTAAAAGTAAATTAGGGTGAAAAAATGTTACTTACATTGAAAGCCTTCCGAAGTCGCAGGATGGAAAAAAGAGAATATTGAAGATTAATAATAGCATTGATGAAGCTTATTACTACAGATTAATGTTCTATGTATACGAGTTATTAAAATTTTCACTTTTTATTTTTTAATATTTTTTGTTTCAATGCCTAAATCTGTCATCTAATACTCATTGTGTGAATGTTGGAGTGTGAATTTTAAGTTTGTAAAGTACCATTTGAATAACCCGCAGTAAATATATCTGCATAAGAAAAGTCACCGAGATACTTTTGTGCTGGGTGTCAGGGCTAGTTTGGTGTGATCGAAGACTCGCGAGGAGCTTCAAAGAAGAAGGCGCGCGTGCTTAAGATGAGAAACGGAAAGGAAAATTTTCACGTAAATTAGAACAAGAGCACCTTTTAGACCCAGAGAAAAAAATTGAATTGTATTGTGCTTTGCTGTAAATTAAAATTGTACCGTCTTCATCATCGTCCGAGCATTTGACTATATCTGCATAAAAATAGCGGTGAGTCTTCCAATGTTGGTCCAAAAATAATCATAAAAATGTGTGAGATACGGTCAATTTTATAATTTTGAAAAAATTACAATTTACTAAAATCTCATCGGAATCTAATATTTTTATCGTTTCAAAGAACATACTATTCGTTTTAAAAACAAAGTTTCAGTATAACGTATTAGTACGTCAAAGCAATACGAGCAGCGATGCAACTGCCTACCTGTGTTGGTAATCGTGACCCAGAAGTCGATGGTCTTTTCAGGACCAAGCTCCTCGTAATCCCACTTCTGTTTAACCCTGACCGTCCCGTTGGGCTGCACGGTGACCCACTTGTTCTCGTCTCTGATCTTGTAAGTCTCCCTCTCGTTCTCCTTCTCGAGATGGAACGCGATTTGGTCCTCCACCTTGCCCTCGGACTCCATGAACTCGATCTTCTTGGTCGGCCGGACGGCCCTGGTCACCCGCCTCTTTATCCTCTGCACGTCGGGCTCCGACTCGTCCAGGCTGTTCTCCGCCAACTCCTCCAACTCCATCGGCGTCTGGTCCGGGCCGGAGGTGAGGAACCTCACCAGCACCCGGGCCGGTGCAACCGCCGGCCTGCTGGGCGTGCCGAGGTCGTGCGCCTCCACCAGGAACTCGCTCTCGGTGTCCACGTCCGGCGCGACCTCCGGCTCGCCCGCCAGCAGCAGCTCGCCGGTCTGCGGCACGATGATCACCAGGTTGGTCGGCGTGACGAGCTTGTAGGCGACCCGGTCGCCGTCCGCGTCCTTCGCCAGGACAGTGCCGATGGTCGCGAAGCGCTTCCACTGGGGCTCGACGTTGCCGGTGTGCAGCTCGTCGAGGTTCGTCGGCGTGATCTCGAAGCTGTAGACCGCCTGCTCGAACACGGGGCTGTTGTCGTTGACGTCGAGCACCGTGACGACGCCCTCGATCTTCGAGGTGCTGATGTAGTCGCTGTCGGAGGCGTGGACGACGAGGCGGTAGCTGGGCTTGACCTCGCGGTCCAGCGGCCTGGCGGTGACGATGCGGATGCCCTGCTTGGGGCTGCGCACCGTCAGGTTGTAGCCGGTCTGCTTGAGGTGGGTCTCGGCGAGGGCGAAGGGCCGCCCGCCGTCCTCGTCCGGCTGGATGCTGTAGTGCACGGGGAAGTTGCCCCGGGCGTGGAGGACGGGGAAGCCGTCGAGCGGCGTGCCCGGGTCGGCGTTCTCCTCGACCTCGGCCTCGCCCAGCCGGTCGTGCGAGAAGGTCAGCATGTTGCGCCGGTTTATCACGTAGAGGTGGAGCTCGTGGGTCTCGGTCTGGTTGCCGCGCTCCTCCAGGACGATGAGGTTCACCGGGTGATTGACCAGGGGCGTGAGGTCCGAGGTGGTCATCACGATGCCGTTGTCCAGGACGGTGAAGAACTTGGAGAAGCCGGTCTCGAGGAGCCGGTAGCTGGAGGGCTGCCGGGGGCCGCTCTCGAACTGCATGACCTCGAAGCCCGGGTAGACGTCGTGCGGTAGTACTGCCTGCAGCGTGCGGTTACCGTCCTCGTCGCTCGGCACCATGCCCTTGAATTCCGCGGTATTCCAGGACTCGCCGGTGGCGCAGGCCGTTAGGGCGAGCGCCCCGATCAGTAAGCACCACATCCTGCACTCCTGTACTTGCTTTTATTACAGCATGAGTGCTGATTGCTCCACCTGGAATCAAAAAACGTTTGATCAGTTCGTTTCAAAATATTCATAAAAGTAACTATTCATTTTTTTAATTACAATTTTTTTTTTATTTAAAGATCTCTAAAAAGAAAACTTTTGAATCGATCATTCGCGAATTTTTATAAAACTATGTATCTTTAGCTAAATCAAAACCAGCATAAATAAGAGTTCAGCGTTGTTAAACCATCTGCTGAATAATTAAAAGTCATAAGTTTTTAACATGGTATTTTGTCGCACTATGATGTCCGTGAATCTAGTTTTGATAAGATGTAGAGAAAAACATTCAGGAAAACAAGAATAAACTGGACTTTGATAAGTTATCGCAATTTAATTATTCGCATTTGTATATTTCATCCCGTTTTTCTTTCTCGTAACAAAGAATCAATAATGTACAACAAAAAAACTTATTCAAAAGAACAAAATAAAATACAATGGAGAAGAAACGATGAATAGTCGCAGGAAGATTCAATCTTATGCACCGCGTAAAAGAAACAATTACAAGCACCTAATTCCGTCCCATTCAAGCCATCAGATTGAACGGAGCCTTGGCCGCGCAACGTTTCCTTAATCGATCATATCATCTTCACGGCTAATTGCTCGTCAAGGCTTTTCGCGTGGCCCCTGTCGCACCTCATTCAACTACGTGCCCCTATTCCACTCCTCCCTCAAGAACCCACCGCAGATAGCGATCGGCGCAAAAGCACTACTCGCACCTTTTCCACGAGTAGGATGTATATACACGCGCGCCGCGCGAAAACGCACGGCTAATTATACGACGCGGGAGCGAGCGCGGCGTAACGGCGAACAATGAGCGGCCGAGGACGCGCGACCGCGCCGCCGGCGGAAATAAGAACCGGCGAGTTTACCATTGTTTAGCCGGCGGCCGCTGGACCGGATGTGAGGTCAGCCGTCGAGGGGGACTGCACGCGGCCGATAGCGCGCGCCCGAGGATGTAGAAATAAATTAATAAACCCGAGCGCGGGGGGAGATGGGAGAGGAAATGCGGGACCGTGTGTAAGCGTGCGCGCGCTTCTCTTTTTATCAATGGATTCGAGGCGGCGCGGCTGCGTGAAGATCCGTTTCTAAAAGGGACGTGTGTTCTCGCCGAGGCGCAGATGTCTTTAAGGTCGCTCGCTTACGCGGGATATACGGGATTTGACGGGCCTCGGATACAGGCGAGGCGTATTCGTGAGAGAGATGGGTACAGTGTGTTCCGTGTCCGGACCGTTAAATTGAAGAAGGGTAGAAAAAACTCATTGGGAGTGTATTAATGTATCCTTATAAGAGTTTATTATGCTGCGTGTGGTCTTCAAGGATTTGAATAGTCTTTTTAATCATGTTTTCCTGATGAATAAATTGTATAAACCTTTACACAGGAAAATTAATTTATTCTGATAATCACCTAAGGAACAGATACACGCTTTGAAAGAAATGTACTGATCGAAAGAATCTTTTTCTGTATTATTAGAACTTTCTCCATTAGCACTATAACAATAAGTATAAATAAATTGATTTAAAAGAAAAGCTTAAAATATCGATAATCTTTATAATTAATTCAATTAATTAAATGCCCTGCTATAATAATTAATCATCGCTTTAATTTTAGATGTGTATATGGATTACATATAATTATTCAGTTGTGAGCATAATTAGAAGAAAGTATAGGTGTAGGTATCGCGGCTTATTTAATTCGCAACCATCGGAGAGCAGATCAGCCGTAGCGATTAAACCCACAGCAAAGTAAATAACGGAGCACAAATAAAATTGCCTGAGGCGTAAAGGAGCCCAGGCATTAATTGAAAAACGCGGAGCGCAAAGAAAGGAATTCGCGCAATTGCTCATCGTCTCCCTCCTCCGGCTTAATAACAATATAAACCGCGGAGGCCCGCACGCGCACTCATTGAAAGCGAGAGCTTAAAAAAAAAAGAAAGACCGACTCCAGCCGGCAATAATTGTCGTCGCGATCCGGATGATAAAGGGGTGAAATGCTGCTTTATGAATTATCGCCGCCGGAGGCGCGCCGTCCGTAAAAAGGGCAAAAAAAAAACACTGCAATCGCGTTAATCCGATGACGGGACTGGCTAATAATATTGTCCGCGGCGCGAATCTCGCGAAAATTTTCATTACGCGCTCAACGAGGCTGCCGCGTCATATTGCCAGAGTCGCGATTAATCTCTTTTCCTTGCGCTCGAGTGGATATTATGACCCTTGAAAAATTTTCTTTATTAAAACTATTTTCCCTTACTTTGGTGTTACATTCTGTTTACAGCCTTCGCTGGGCAACAAAGTGAAATTAATAATGTTACGTTTTTTAAATTAACCTGCTTTTTTGAACTTCTTTTTAACTGTCAACAATACGCAGTTTAAAATGAAAATTTCTTTCAAACTTTTTTAAGGAAAATTTGAAATTTCAGGAAAAACCTAATTAAAAGTGTAACGAACATTTTTTATTGCAAAATTTGATTACCCGTGGGCATCACTGCTGAACATTTAATTAAAGGTAAAGAGTTTACATCTCAAAAGGACGGGTTAAAAGAAAAGCGAATTTAAGTGTAACGTAAAGAGCTGGCGTACACATCCACAGTGTAATTTTTCTTATTTCAGGAAAAGAAAACATTTTAATTCCCCGGAATATTAGCACGTGTCTTCGCTTGAATAAACTCGGGCGTTAATAGCAGTAATTAGAGCGTCGTAGCAAACGAAAACTCTTTAACGGCGCACCCGTCGAGGAAGAGAAAAAGACACATTGTAATGTAAATCAACAGCGCGCGCCTATTAGCGCTGATCGTCCGAGTGAAAATAATGCCCCGGCGCTGCGCGCGACGTGTGCTCTCGCGCTGCATTTTAAAAATAATGCCTCCCGAAAGGATTTGTCCCGGGAGTGGCTCGCGCCCTCGGAACGCAAATAAGACGCGTCGGATAAAGAAGGAAATAATGGCGGGGTGAGTCCCGCCGCCGGCGACCGGCGGAAGGGGGAGGCGGGGGGAATAGCGACTTATGCGCGGTGCAAGGAAGTGTATATAGCTCGGGGCAGTCCTGCTCGCTCCGACGGGGCGAGAGCAGATGCCGCGAGGCCCCGGGGCGGCATTACGCTTAAGTCCGGAGAAACACGAGACCTAATCCCTTCTTGAAACGTATTAAGTAACTGGCTTGGCGCGCGCGGAGAAAGAGAGAGAACGGAGGGAGTCCCCGGGAAAACGATACATCGCTCGCCCGACGCCTCGCCTCCTCGTTTGAACACCGGCGACTTTGCCCCGCGCGCGAACGAAGCGGACGGTGAAAAAGTGAGGGACGACCCCGCCGGGAGAATGGATGAGGACTCGAATTATAATGCTGAGAGGTTTGTCGATGGCTGAGCTAATTACGGCTGACGGGCGACTGGTGAAACGTTTTTTTCACACTTATTACTGTTTCAAAGACTTCCGTAGTCTTAAGGTTGAAAGGGGATTTTCTTTCCCTGGAAGTAATGGAGAGTCCGGTGACAGTTGAAAAATTTTTATGAAATGGAGTCAAGTTCTCATTGAAGCTAGTATTATATAAAATAAAATTTGCATTACTGGTAGAAAGGTGAGAATCTAACAGAACTGAAGTTGTTGGGAAGAACTTTTCCAAAGTCCATTTATAAGCAGCAATTAAACCAGACTAATTAATCTATCAGTCTTCCAGACGCTTTTAAACTAATGAATATTTAGCAAGTATATACACCCGATTATGAATGCATCGTTCGATATTGTACTGAACGTACTGGAGTAATTATTGTAAAAATTTGATGATCCTACGACCCAAACATTCGAAAGATGTCGAGAATTTCTTTAATAATTCTCTTATAAAAAACATAGTGATTGATCTCGGAAAAGATTTTAAATTAACAGTTCTAAATAATACATTTTATATAAAAAAATCAACCTCACATTATTTTGCATTAATCTACATATTTTACGTAAAAGTGAAAAACGACCACCGCAAAAAAGTGCTTTATTTACCCAGAAACGAATTAGGTCAGCGGCGCGTCTGTGTACCTGCGATTTCCATGACTCGTTATAACAACATAAAGCAGTTTGTCTTCATAACAGCTCCGAAATACGTAAACGTCAACCGTAAAAGCTAAAAAAATCTATCAACCCGCGCTAGGAATTCACCGTTCCAACTTCACTCGGGCTTATCGGCCGAATCCATAATGGATTCTTCGCGTGTCCAATTAAATCCGCAATCGCCCGGGTACCCCTTACGCCGCGGCCGACCTGGCAGCACGGTATCGTCCGCCCCGGAGGCCAAATCGAAAAGGAGAAGGTATATTACGAATCGTCGGGAACGACGCGCGGAGGGCGATATCGCGACGGCGCTCGAACGATGATAAATCTCGTCTGGGCTCGCGCGTTAATAGGCTTACCGGTGGCTCGGCGGCACGCACGCAGCCGGCGGGGGGCCAGAAATTACCGGCGGGATCGGCCTGTCCCTCCTTTCCTTTATTACCGATTTCACGTGTGAATGAAGCGCGCGAGCTTCGTTTCGATTCCCTTTATGATTTTAATGGGATTCGCGACGCGAACCGAAGGCGTGATTTGCATTGTTGGTCCGGTATGCAGCGCGGCCGCTCGGGGTGTGGCCGCTGGCGCTATTGAATCGCGCGACGGGCTTTCGGTGCTTGCTTTTTTAATCGCGCAAACAAGTCCATTTGAGAAATTTGCCGGCTGATTGAAATTTATTGTGAGCCTTCTAAGGTGGATAAAAATTCGCTGGGAACTGAGTGATCGTTCGACGACGAAGGGTAGTACTTCTGTTTTTTTTTAGATTGGTGAGGTATTGGTGTATAAATTGGATAAGGATTTAAATGCGCTGCAGAGTCGTGAAGAAATGATTGCGCACCTCATAACGATAGTCATTTTGATGATGATATCAATTTAATCTAATTGAATACGACAATCGGTCCCATCCAGTCGTTGGCTACTCTATCAGAAATAGAGTAGTTCAATTAACATTCCTTAAATTAAAATTGTAATAATTGAAAACTCAAGCTTCCATTGAGTAATAAATTTTATATAATTTTACATAATCTTATTTTCTAATAAGCTCTGTAAATCCACTTTAAGCCGACAAAAAAATAAAGCAAGACCCTCGCCAAATCAATCCCGCGTAAACCAATAAACTCTTAATTTCTTGCTCGCGATGAAAGTAAGCCAAAATTCTCGTACGTTTCCAGACAGCCGCTTGGCGTCCTGAAAAAAAGCGTCGCGACGGATGGAGAGAACGAGCCCGCGCCGCTCGCGGCTAAATAAATTATCGGTCGCGCGACGCGTCTGGGTCGCGCCGATAAATTAGCGCGGGGGCGTGTACGTGCCGGCGCTCCCTCCTCACGGGGTCAGGATCTTCTCCCCGCGCTCGCTTGATTTAGGCCGGAGTGCAAGGTTGCGTCCGCCTCCCGTCCCGCTCATTGATAATGCAGCGGCGGTCGCGAGTCGCCCGGGGGCTGATCGCGTGCTCTGGAATTCTATCCGTTTTTTTGTTTGCTCGAGCGAGCGGCCGATGTTTACCGGGGCTTAGTTAACCATTGGGATTTCGTGCGATCGATTATGCAGTAGAAAAGGAGGAGCGGAGCGCGACTTCGGGCACGAAGATTTAAATGGACTACGGCGCGAGCGGACAAGCGTTAATTCCCTACTATTGGTTTCTCGATCAGGGGATCAAGAGGTTTTGGGTGTTGTTGAGCTGATAACTTAATCGAGTGGTGAAGCATTTTTTTGCAATCGTTCGTTATTTTGAAAGGCTGGTTTTGTATTTTCATTTTTGCGGAGTTGAATTATTAAATCTTTTAAATCAATACGGTACAAACGTAACCTGAATGTGTCCAGGTGTACGAGTTTATACACAGAAACGTTTTTCGATTTATTTCATTCCAGTGTTATTTAAAATTGTTCCCTGGAAGCAGGCATTACATGCGACCTACATTTTATCAATTTGCAAGATTAGTTTGAAGTTACGAATTAATGTAAACTGCTCTTATCTGTCGACTCGTTAGTTGCATTAATACCTTCTATATATTTCACGTGACCTAATAAGGAAAATTTTATTTAAAATAATTGGCAGTACCTACGGTGAAATCTTATAACACATTCAATTCCATCTATATTAATCGCATACTGTCAAATTGAAATTTTATTTATGAATAAGCGGGCCGCACACGTATGATCAAATACCAAACTAAATAAAAAATTCAATCAACTGGGCACGACAATTTAGCTCGCGAAAGAATGTAAATAACTGAAATTGGATCAGCCCTCCCGACTGACAATCGTACAGTCCGTACGCATGCATTTTGGGGTCAATTAGAGCCTCGCTCTCGTCTGCTATTTTATTTCATAAACCAATAGGCAGTTAGCGTAACACTCGCATAATTAGGCCGTAATTACTTCAATTCGCCGTCATTGTACGCGCCGCGCAGCTAAAAAGAGAGCGAGAGGTCGCCGGCACGATCGCGAGGGGAACACCTGTCACTCCGCGGCAGGGGAACAATAAATACGCACGCGCGCTATTATTAACGCGCGGCGCGGAACGTGGACTGGAGTCATAATTTCCGCGCGCGCGCGCTCAGGAAGCCCCGCGTCGCGCATGCCTACACGCTTTTCCGAAAAGAGTGAAAGGCGCGGCAAAAGGGAGGAAGAGCCGCGATAGACGGGCTATCGCGACCGTTACATTTGCAAGCGAATGGCGCGGCGAGAGAGAGAGAGAGGCGTAACGCGCGGCCGCCTTTGTGAGCGGCGAAAAAAAGGGATGCTCGGCATAATGAGCCGCGACCGACGGACGAGCGTGGCAGCGAAGGGGGAACATCTCGCGCGGATCTGGAAGTGTCGCGCCTTATACTTTTCCCCGAAGGCTGTTTAGCATAATGAGATGCTTCCTGCGGGCAGACGCGGCGCATTGTGCGCCGCCCGAAGATGTCTTTATTTTTGGACCGGCCGCCGGGAGTCGGCTGAAGTATGCAAAAGAAGAGGCGAGCCGGGGAAGGTCGGCGAGGAGACCGCTTCGAAGAAAGCTAAATGCTATGATCAACGAAAGCCGGCTGTTGAAACAGATGTTTTCAATGGATCGTTGCCGACTTCGGTAAATTGGCGTAAGTTTAAAGGGTTTGCATCATTTTTTAGTTCATCAACGTGAAATTAACGAGTACAGTGCATTATTATATCCTAATCATTTCTTGGATATATAAGTCTTACGACTAGTAACAATATAATTTTGAATCAGTTACAAAATTTATCAAAGGTATAACATTAAATGAGGCAATAGTATTAAACAAAGTTATATCATCTGTTTATGATTTTCATAAAAAAACTCATGAAAGGACTTTTAATACGTCGTAAAAAGCAACAACACGGTACTTAAAAACTTATAGGTAACGATGCAACACAGTTTTCAAACTTTGCTAAGGGTATCGCTCGATCAATAAAATTAAATTTGAAAGTGAAATAATTCGCATCACTCACAGACCTATAGGCATTTATCGAATAACGATAGAATGTAGGTAGGCGCGTCGAGAGAAAAAAAAAGTGAGATAAAGAGAAAACGAGATTCCGGGGATGCGTCAAAGCCGATTCCCGCGCTCCGCAAATTAGTAGAGGCGATAACTATTAAAACAACGGAAAATGCGCGAGCGAGTTGCCCGCGAGCCACGTCAATTTACGAGACAACTTTATGGGAGCTCCGGGCGTCTGGCGCGCGGCCTTTAATCAATCCGGTGTGCGCCCAGTTAATTGATTGCGCCTCCCCCTCCCCTCTTCACCTCTCGCCTCCCACATCCTTCCGCGACGCGTGTAGAGGCGCCGCCGCCCTTTTGAAAAATAAAAAAATTTTGCCGACGCAGCTGCGCGCGCGCGGTCGATGCCAATTTTTAATTCGCGCTGTTGTGCCGACGCGCGCGCATTTCTGCCTCATTGTCAATTTCGCTGGGCGCACGTGCTGCGGCGCGCACTCGATTCCCGTCGAGGCGAGGCTCCAGCGGCCGATGCCTCTGCCTCGTCGGGACGCCGCCCGCGAGGCGCGGAATAATCGATACGCGCGCCGATGAGCATTATGGGAGATTTGCGGGCGGTTATATTTTGCCGATTGTACGGTAATGTAATGGCGCTGCGATATGCATTTTTGAGGTTGCATTTACGTTTCGTTAATTTGTTCGTTTAAATAGGTTTTTTCGTGGTCACTAATTGGTAAGGACTGTAAAAAAAATACTGGAAATTCATTCAAATTCCAATTTATTCGTATAAAGGCCAGACTGATAAAAAATATTTGCTATATAACACTGTAATTAACTATTTGAACAAAAGTATGAAAATGTTTCTTTTTTATTTATTTACTTGTTTTCTTTTATTTACTTTTAATTACTATATAAATTGGTCTCTTAATAAACTTTCATTTAGATTTATATGTTGCTAAATGTTGACTGCATTTTAACTCCCATCAGATTCACAAACTCTTCATTACGATTTTCATTTTACTTCGTACTTGTACAAGCAATTTTGAAGTACTTTTTAAAGTTAACAGAGCACATTTCAACATCCGCGCAAAATCACTTACAAGTTATAATTACTTCGAACTGCAGTTCGAGACGAGAAAACTGCACTTCCATTTTTCTCCATTTTTCCCACTTCAATGGCCTTTTTGCATTATGTCACGTAATGTCAATCAAGAAACAAATAAACTTCCCCTTCCTCCCAAAAATAGCTGCGACACGCGCGCGCTTCCAACGAGCATCTTTGTAGAATCGACAAGAAAAAAAGTAATAAGTAACACGCCGAGAAAAATGGATCGCACGCGTCCAGTGCGCTTTTGTGCTCGTGCGGCGCTTCCGTCGCGCGCGGAGAGCCCGGCTGCACGGGGCCCAGACGAGGGGGAGCCGGATGCTGGGCTTCTATAAATGGACATGTGCGTGAGCTATTCGGCATGTGCGCCCTTGCGTGAACGAGGTTCCGAGAACGCGAGGCGCCCAAAAGCATGCTCGCGCGCCGCTCCGTCGACTCTTGCCGCGTGCGCCTCCCTTTTTTCTCTCTCTTTCGCCTCTCGGCCTTGGATCTCGAGTGTAAAAAATCATCCCGTCTACGCTGAAGGGATTGTCATTAATGAACGAGGCGCGGATGCGCCGCTGTTCTTGCCGAGAGATGTTCCGGAAACCAAGCTACAAGGGGTCCATACAAAGATCAGATTTTTAGAACTTGCGGTTTAAATTCTCCTTATTTCTAACACGAAAATCGATTAAGACACTATTTCTGTTCAATTGCTATAAATATTACAATAATTGCAAAAATGTAATCAGTTTCTTACATGATCACATGACTTGTTTATAATCAATTATCTTTAGCCAGCCTATGTACAGGTAACTCTGTTTACCTCGATAGGAATTTACTTTGTAAGATACCTATGTACG
>JAXIUT010000009.1:3697805-3714822 GCA_035586675.1 Eurytoma californica | reverse complement strand
AACATTATGCTCGGACGCTCATAGTATTTCATCCCATTGAATCGAACGCACAAGTAACGAAATCGGCGAGGCATTGACGAGGAGATCCAGAAAGGCTGAATGGCGAAAGTTTTAATAAGCGTCATTAAAAGTCGCGTCTCCCCGGAGCGCCTATTAGGCGCCTACTTTGCCGGGGCAGTCAGTCAAAACGGGTAGAGAGCAGCGGCAGTGTCACGCCTCTACGACATTACGCTATTTTTTCCGCCTCCCCGCGTTCTTCTGCTAACGAAGTCGCCCGCGACTCCCCCGCCCGCGCCCTTCTGCGCCGTCTGCGCGCGAGAGCGGAACGAAGCCGGCTTATTAAGGCAATCAAGCCAATGAGCAGAGGCGTCGGCCGCGCGCGCGCGAGCTTGCGGAGGAAAAAGACGCGAATAGCCGGCGACGAGAGAGAAGGTGAACGGGACGCGCAGGATGCAGGACGGAGGAAGCGGCGACGAGTCCGGGGGTGGGCGCGCTGAAAGGGGTTAATAAGGGGTTGCCGGCGCGGTCACCTACGACGTCAGCGGCTACACCTACGAGCCGTCAAAAAGGAACGAGTAGGCTATTTTCACCCTTCCGGGCTTTTTCGAGAGCAGGCTGATCGATCTTGGCGGTGCAGCTTGTTTGGCGGCGTAATTATGCAAGTGGTTTAGTAAATTTAGGGGACCTCTAAGTAATAAGGTTTAATAATCAGATTCCACTTGGAAGTTATTCTTGATAAATAGTTGCTTCGACCTTCGGAAGGCTGCTTTTAATTATTTAATTACATCGTGTCATCAGTGTAAACGTACTAATTTATTTGCTCGCAGAATTATGTTACTTTGTTATGCATATAAGAGGCGAGTGAAATTTTACGTTTCTTAAATTATTAAATGAAAACTTTTTTGTTCCATAAAACATTTGAGAGTACTGTAAAGAAGAAATAAAATAGTCCACCAGCGGGAAACGCGAGTGTAAAGTTGAGATATGGTTGCCATGGCGTAATATAGCCGAAGTTATTTTTTTACCCGGCAATTTACGTACGTCTACCACCGTGAATAAGACTCAAAACTATTATTTCAAACTTACGACGCTCTGCTTTTCAGAAAAATTTAACACGAACAAAGCTTCTGAGCAGTACGAGAAAACGTAAAGTTTAATTATTACCTTCGTAACACGATATAAAAAAGCAAACGTCAACGAAAGCTCTCTCAACCCCTTTCAGACGGTAGGAGTTAAAGCAGTAAAAACAAACGTTTAGGCGACATAAGCTGACCCCCGAAGTCGCGCGCCCGACAAAAAAAACGCATCCGGAACAAACGAAACTGCAGCGCATTCACACGCTCCTAACGAGCATTGTTCCCATGATGCCCGCGTTAAAAGTGTCATCTTGCGCCCGAGCCAACCGTCGTGTACGAGCCCCTAAAAACGAGCCCGTCCGCCCCTAACAGACGCACACAGTCCGCGAAAATCGCGCTCACTCCCGACGCGGCCTCCGACAGTCCAATTATCACCGGCGAGTCTCGTCTGCAGACGGCAGGTTCCCCCCATCGTCGCGAAGCCTGCCGCCTTAAAAAGTCCCGCTGTATAAGTGTACATACGCGCCGGTCGCTCCCCCATTGAAAAGGGCACCCCACGCGCCGGGCGCACGCACGCCCCCCCGCACGAATGAAAAAAGGATGAGCGTCTGCTGCGTGCGCCCCGGCGATTTCACGGTCTCGCTTCTTTTTCTCTTTTTCATTCCGCAGAGGCGCAACCGCGGCGGCGCGATGTTGAATTTAAGAGAAAAAAAAAGGAAGGTAAAGAGCCGGACCGCCGCGTAAACAGCGCATCGCGGCGCTGCCTCGCGCGGGAGTAGCGCGCGCGCCGGTATTGATTATTCCGCGATGTGCCGTTGCCCGCTGAAACAAAATACCTTTGATCTAAGCCCGTGAAAAGAAATTCAATACAGCCGGGAGAGGCTTATTACCCCGGCGCGCGTTGCGCCGCTGCGAAAAAGTGAAAGTTTAATGCGCCGGCCGCGTAGCTTAAGTAAGTTTCTATGGCTCTTTCTTTTTACCTCCGTCTCCCTCACGGAATTAATGATCTTTGAGTGGCTTTTTTAATCTCCCGGCGCCCGCTTGAATAATGGCGCCGGCGACGGCCTCGAGGTGAAAATTATTCCTCCGGCTGACGCTTTAAAGAATAATGAGCGATTCACGAAAATAGATTCGACGTGCGGCGATGGGGTCTAAGTGGGAAAGCGTGTTAGCCGAAATTTTGCGGGTTTCTCGGCGTAACGTGATAAATAATGTAAGAAGGAGAGATGCGGGTTCAATTGTATCGGAGGATGGAGGCTCGAGGTGCATATACGCTGCCAAATTGGAAATGGGAAGATAAATTCGATATCGGGTTGTCCCATAAGAAGTTGCTGGCATCGGCAGAAGTTTTATCAAATTTCCGCTTAGGCACTAAAATATACCGCGGGCGATATTTTACGGAACATCACGGGAAAGTTGTCAAAAGATAAGAGCTTTTCAAGTAACTCGAACGCAGAGGCCAAGTTATTAAGCTGCGAACTTTAGGCGGAAGCCACAATTATATTTCTCGGACACGCAAACAGTTTATTCTTTGACAAGGCAATTACTCGACGTCTTCAATTTCGACTCGTATAAACATTCAAGTCTGACGTATTATAATCTTTCGGAAAAACTGAAAATTTTATCAGACGGGAATCGCAGGCGTGCGCTTATCCAAATTGGTGATATATTTTGTTTAGCGGTGCCTCGTGCAGGATATGAAGCGTGAATTTTTCATGCGATCGTCCATAATAAATGATTTTAATTCCACGAGCGGACACTTGCCTCGATATCGATTGTTCTAGAATTAGATAGAGTTCTGGAACGCGAGAGACTGAAAATGAAAAATTACAAAAGCCCTTCATAGCGAGTCATAAAAATCTCACTAACGGCAAATGAGCGTACGGCCGATATCAAGGCATCGTGACTCGCCACTTTCGTACCCCTTCATTTTTCACGCGCAATATGAATCAATCTTGGCGCGCAACAAGAGTATCGGTTAATCTCCCTAAATCCGTCAATTAACTCGCGACAAAATTGTTTTCCCGCGGCGCTCAAAGCGGCACAATATTATCAGTACAAACTGCGGGCCGACCGAAACCGCACTGTATAAAGGCGCACAATGATCACTCCCTCCAAACTTGTTTTCAAAGACACCTGAAATCCTATTACCTCTTCCATCCGGCCGAGCGCCGGCGAATAACGAGCCGGTCCCCTAATCCGGGCTTTCAAAGCCCCCGAAAAAAGCAGCGGCGACACTTGCACACACAAAAAACGGCACTGTATTACACTAGACTCGTTCGTTAGCGCGCCGCGCAACCAAGCCAATCTCCGTGCACAAACGGTAATATGCAGCACATAAAGACAAAAAAAAAAAAAAAACGCCGGGCGGCGCTCAATACACGCGGGGCTCGTGAAATATTCGAGAGCTCCGTGGCGGCTGGCTGCAGCCGCGAGCACTGGAAGCGAAGGAAGCACCGGCGAGGCGCGCTGGCGTCTTTTGATGCAGGAGAGAGAGAGGGGCCGGGTGGGTGGGAGGCGGACGGGCGAGTCCTGGCGGCGGCGGAACCCCCGTAGCGAAGACGAGGCGAGGGGGATCCGCAGAACGAGCGCGCAGCCTCGGGGGATGTTGGAGGGTGCAGCGCCGCTCACGGGGGTCGCCTCGAGACGGCGGACTGCTCCGGGCGTGGGTGGGAGAGCCACGGAGTCATCGGAAGAAAGTGACAAAGCGATAGGCGTCTCTGCCGCGAACTGCCGGGAAAGTAAGAGCGACGACGACGGCGGTGTATATAAGCGAGGCGCGCGAAGGAGGGGGGCGATCGGAAAATTTCGTTTATTGAACCGGCCGTCACTCTCGCTCGATGAATCTCAACTTTTATTGGAATGTCATAGTTGTATTTACGTAAGACCGCCACTTCTCTCGCGAATTCTTGAGAGATAAATTCAGTGTCTTCAAACTGGTATGTTATTTATAATGACGAGTAAAGTTTAATTGTAATGAAGGAATGAAAATTTTTTTCTTTTATAATTGTGTGGATTCTGATAAGGAATTAATTGGAGAGAAAATTAATGTACCTTTCATAATGAAAATTCGGCCAATTTAAAATAACTTTGCTCTCAATTTTAAAATTCCATTTTGGCCAGCTGCAAGCTAAACTTTGTAATAGGAAAGAACTCTGAGGCGACAGTGTGTACTTTGGAAATGATCCTTAAAATGACATTTAAAATGAAAATTTCCCTTGTCATTTCAGTCACGCGCCCCTTATCCATTCCCGTGCAAATAACAATCACTTTTCATTCCGAACCTAAGCGATAAATTAATAATTTTGCAGAAGAAACGTGACGATGGAGCAAATTACAGGAGCGGCGTCTATATTAAGCAGGAATCCCAGAAAAGGGAAACATCCCTTTCCACCCCCGCCGACAGGAAATAGCGCCGGCGCGAGAGATAGATAGATATACCTTAGAGAGAAAGAGAGAGAGAGAGAGCGGCGGGACAATTTTATTGGAGGAAAGCGGAGGGAAAAAAAGAGGGAAGAAGGAGGGAAAAAAAAAGCGTAGGAGTCGAGCAGTTAGATTTATCGCGAGAGGCGCGCGCGGAAAAGAGCACCGGGGGTGTACAGCGCGGGAGGCGAGGCTGCAGCCAGTGGCGCGCGTACACGCCGCCGGCCGCTCGGTCAATCGATAAAGGAGAGCCGAAAAAGCGCCGGGCGGCAACCCCGGAACAGTTGTTGCCAGTGCGACGACCAAGAGCATTAGTCGTCCGGCCCCCCTCTTGCGCTCGCGCGCGCGCCACGACTATTATCGCTGCGGCCATCATCTCTGCCTAACGGGCGCTTCTTCGGGCTCCTCTCCCGAATTTCCCCCGCTGTCCTCCTTTTGCGAGAGGGAGACCGTTTTGTCCGGCTTAAAACGGCCGCGGGTCAAGCGTAAAGGGAGCGACATTAGCATTTGTCGTCGTTGCTGGAAAAATTCCGGGGGAGGGCCACTTATCAGGGGCTTGAAAAGCCCCCGGGGAAAAAAATTAATTGCCGCCGATTAATTTTCCGCGGGCCATAAAAATCCGCGCGAGCCCCTTTCTTCCGCCGCGAAATACTTTGAAATTAGCCAAGTTCGTTAGGGCAGTACGATTCATCAAACGGCATTCATTGTTAATGCGATATACCAGCGTGATTTATCGGGGCGGTTCTTCACTTTTAATGGTTTTGGAACTATCCACATTGCGCAACTTCGTCGTCCGCACACTCAACTTCACTTAATTAACTTATCAATCTTGTTCGTCTGTACTATCTATGCAAAATGAAATTTTTAAATTTTCAATAAATTTTACCGTAAAAAATGCGATGACACTGTCACTGACGACTCTATTCATAAAATGTAATGGAACGCGAAGTTCTTATTACTACAAAAATATTCTACTCCTATAAATCCAAAAAAAAAATAAATATATCGATCGCGCAAAGTACAATCGAGTGCAGTTCGACAGGTCTGAGAAGTCAACAATCGCGCACTACTGGGCAGCCTGTACTTGCCGCGGGAGCGCTTAGCTTCCACGAAGCGCGGGGTAGTCGTAATTTTAACAAACAACACGGTTTCGCATGTAGCATGGTAATTGGCACGTCGACGGTCGGCGGCATCTCTCGCGCCGCTTCGAAAGTAGGTCCATTACCAGTGGGAAAACGGCGCGGCGCCGTGGAATTCGCAACGAGCGCTCGCGCGAAATGAGAGACGCGAGAAAAAGCTGTCACGGGATGCGCGCTCGACTATTTATACGCTTATGTTTGAGCGAGCGCCGCCGGGAAATTGCGCGCTCCTCTTTTTTTTCGCGCCCGAAAAATTGCTCGGCGCGCGATGAGATGCAATTTTCGCCGGTTCACGCGCGCTCGCGCGATTTTGCCCGGCCGGCTCGCGGGACTTCGGGATGAATAAATTATTACAATCAGGTTAGTTGCGACGTGTAACTGCCGCGGATACTCGAATGCTGGAATTTCTTAGTTTTTAACTTTCTGACGCGGTGACGTTTTCTGTTAAATCTTTCCGAGTTTCTTAAACTTTTGCTTTGAAATTGGTAAATCTAGTGCTCGAGGGAAATTATGAATTTTTAAGGCGCAACTATTATGGCGATAAAGCGACGTTTAAGAAATTTAAAAGAGGTAACGTCTGCTTTTTGCGTACATTATCGCGTAATGAAATGAGTGAGAACTATCAAAGTCGCTGCGACTCTTTATTCGCGAGTTGGAAGCCGCAAATCGATCGAAATAAATATTGGGCGCTCAGTTCGTTTGCGCGTATCACGCATGATTTCACTTTCAATCGAGAAGCGCGCGTGCAATAATTATACGCATGTTACCCGCCTGCGTGTGAATTCACACGTTCCTAAGGTCAATACAGCGGGGAATTCATTCAATGACTTGCTCCATATGTTCACATGTGTTCGAATATTTTTTCAGAATTAAAAATTATCGATTTTCCTTTCAGTTGTTAGTTCCATACAAATATTCATTCATTATTTACTTTTATATTGCTTACATAATAATTTAGTTAATAACAAAAAACCTTAAAAAATTCACGATCATTCGAACCGTTTATTATGATTTGCAAATAAATTATTTCTATTTCATCGACGAAAAGTAAAAACAAAACACATTTGTATCAATAAAAAATAACATATCAAAAAAATGATCGTCCATCAATATTTGTACTGGCCACAGTTTTCCCAGCAGACAAAACAGCGCACGAGTGATGTATACTGCATCATTTAACACCAGCATGACTCAGCGGGCTTTAGATTGCCGGACAAATTCAAAATCACTCGATTCTCAAGAGACGTATCGAATATTCATGCGCAAACATAATTTCCCCGCGTTAGCTCGGAAGAACAACAAACTATCGGTACATCGAACTTGGGCGAGAGCTCAAGTAACGAAGGGTACAGGCGGCGGCCCGAGCTCCTTTGATAAAAGGATGTGTTCCATTCTCATCGCCTAGCAGCGGCGCCCGGCGAATCGATACGCGTCCCTTTGCCAAGGGACACGCGTCCTCCCGCCGCCCCTGCGCTTAACCCTGCGCCGCTCCAGCCCATCCTTCTCTCCCGCTCTCCGTCATCCGCAGCGCCTGGGGGCCGGGACCCTCCCTCCCTCGCCTCCTCTCTCTCTCTCTTTCTCTCGTCAGCAGCGATTACGACGCGGAGAAAAAACCGCGCGGAGGGCGAGGCCGATTTCGGCCGAACAATGGAGGGGGGGAAACGCAGCCGGCCGTAATCGACAAGCTGGAGGACCCCGGAGGCGAGGATCCGACTCGCGCAGAGTGTCCTCGAGGAGTCGAGCCTCCCGATCGCGCCTCGGCCATATGGCGCTGACGAGTGCGCGCGTCGATTCGTCGCGCCCGCATTTTTCCTCTCCCGTAAGCGCACACATCAGTATACAGCATGTGGCGCGTACCAGGCGCGCAATGACCTTCGCCGCCTCTGCATTAGCCGCGCGCGACGCTGACCTTTTCGAGGCGGGCGCACCGGGGGCGGCGATTGATCGCGATCGGGATTGCGCGCGAGAGCGTTAAGCCTTTGAGCTGCTGGAAAAACGGCGCGTTTGAAAAATGAACCGATCGATTTGCCGCGCGCCGGATTTTCATACAGAGAAAAATTTATAACTCCGGCCCCCCCAGACGCTTCGTTGGTCCCGGCCGACCTCCT
Organism: Eurytoma californica; assembly: GCA_035586675.1. Taxonomy (NCBI): domain Eukaryota; kingdom Metazoa; phylum Arthropoda; class Insecta; order Hymenoptera; family Eurytomidae; genus Eurytoma; species Eurytoma californica. The sequence continues at coordinate 3,707,076 of JAXIUT010000009.1, read as the reverse complement.
TTTTTTGCGCTCTTGTGTTTGTTCCAGTTTGTTGTTCTTTTTTTTTCGCCGAGCAGCGACGAATGGAATACTTTTCAGCTTGCGAACGAGAAATAAAAATGAATCTGGTATAATCGATTTCGCTCGCTCAGCCGGCGAAACTTCGCTTGATTTATTGTTTTCCGGATATTTTTCGATTTGGTTTACTAACATCCATATTTATCGGCGGCTAACAGGTGAGCGCGCGGACCGAGTTATTTTGCAATTGGAAATTTTGAAGTTTCGAGTTCTGGAAGCTAAATAGTAAAATGCTTGCAGTTTTAAATTCGTTTCTTATGGAAGTTCGTTAGCTAAAGTTAAAAACTGGCCGAAAATACAAGACACGACGATTTCAAATGTTTCCCGGCTGATGAGTTCGCTTCATTTAAAACAACTTTGAATTCAATTAGCGAGACTCTATAAGTTGCAAACTTCATTTACGCGTTGGATTAAGCAGCTTTTGGGGTAAACTCAATCGTTAGTTAAAATTAATAAAGCAAGCTTTTCCGCTCAAATAAGTTTCCCGGCTTCTTTTACAAAAAAAAACTTCCAACCCGCGGAAACATCAGAATCTCCCTTAGATACCGGTTCTCCTCAAGTTTCTTTTCCCGAAGGTGAAAAAAAATAAAAGATAGCGGACCAAGAGCTGCAAATTGACCCGAATAACAGCAACGTCAGTTTTCCCTCGCACCATAAACCAGCGGCGCATCAAACCTGTGTGTGTTTGCGCGCTCACGTCGCCCGGCCAAACTCAATTTCTCTCGGTGCAGCGCCTTTTTTATTTCATCCCGCGAGGGCCGGCGCGCGCGACCGATCCTCAAAATCCACACCGCAAAATATAATAGCCTTCGAAATTGAATCGTCCGGCCCAGCGCGCGGAGGTAAAAAAAAAAGGAGAAGCCGAGCGGTCACACCGGCGCGCGCCTTTATGCACGTGCACGCGCGCTCACAAAGGGACGGAAAATCCGTGGCGCGATTGGACCGAGTCGTATATATACGGTGCACCGAGGTTTTTGGATTTATTCGAGCCGCAACTGTCAACGGGTCCTCTCTCGGACTTCTATCCCGCCGGGCCATTGTACGGGGCGACGCGGCGAGGGGCCGCCACCCCCCTCTACCCACCCCTCGTCGCGATTCATTCCCTACCCGGAGTAAAGTAGTTTCAGCTGGGGCTCTTAGTGCACACACGGGTGCGCGCCTGTGTACATCGCTTGCGTGGCAGCCCTAATTAGGCAAGACAGCCGAGTGGCCGAGAGGCGGCTATGCGGTTTTATATATCGGAGCGACGCTGACAGGAATCGCATGCGCGTGTCGCCTTGCGTTACGTCCGGATTCGCTTTCTCCGATCCGACGTACGGCGCGCGTCCGACTGTCGGCCGAGTAATGGACGGGTGTTTGCGGGACGTACGCGTCACCGGCGTTTGATAGGAATCGAGCTACCCACCAGGCCACGATTTATATATATTAGGGCCCGGAGCATATTAAGAGGATTACCCTCATCGTATTTCGACGCCGGGTTTCTACGACGTGTTTGCGGACGCGCATTAACATTCTGCGTCCCCTTGCGTTGTACTACGCTTTCTTTATTTCGGCTAATCAGTAGATACGTGGTTATACGCCTCGCACCGCATAACGCATTGGAATCATCAATTTTATTCAGCGATTATCCCCCGCAAACACGATTTTCCCGGTGATCCTTTGACAAATTGCAATTCGCGAGAAGAAAATAATCTATTCCATTTCACGTAATTCGTTCGTTTCGAAAAAAAAAAGAAGTATTTTCGAGCCACTTACATAGGCATGTAAAGCGCAACGAGCGCACTCCGCAGAACCGGCTGAAATTCGCTCGTGATTGCAGTGTCCACATAATTAGCAGTTCCGAGGAATCGCGGGCCGGCGTTGAAGCACGAACAGAGCGCTCGCCGAGCAAATTTGCGTATGAAGTCAAATTGAAAGGATTTCGCGAGTTAAGGTAATTGAAGATAGCCAAAATTACTACGGACGCGTTAAAAGCCGGGCGGGGCCGTACTGCACGGAGGGGAAGGCTCGAGTTGCGCTCGCGCGGTGCGTTCAGCACGTATAGAATCGCGCGCGCGAGAAGTGTCGGCGCACTTACCCGCGCGGGTAAACAAAAACAGCGCGGCGGCGGAGGAACTTGGGCGACGCCGTTACCGGTAGTTTCCGGGAGGGTAAGAGCAAACTTGGCAGTCGGCCCGTCCGGTGGAACGGCCGCCAAATTGCCAAAGCTTATTAATATTCCATTAAAAAAAAAAAGCGGAGAGAGAGGAGCCACCGGTCGGAGGGCTGTAATAACATGCGATCGCGAAATGGGTTAAGTTCCCGGGGCAAGAGCCGGGGCGAATAATTGAAACGGCACTCGAAGGCGTGCAGGTCCGGCCGACCGCGCACTCGCCATCCCCCTCTCTCTTCCACCTCATCTCGCTGTCTCCCTCTCGCTCGCTCATTCGGTCGGACCCACCCCCGCCGGTTCTCCTGGCCGATGAAATTGAAGCGCTCCAGTTGCCCGCAAATAGCGATGCCGTTAATTGGAGAGCTCACTGCTTCCGGGGAGTTGTTTCGCTTGTGCGCCCCGAGACCGGGGGGTTCATAAGCGACTACGGTCGGATTGAGCGAGCCGCGGTCCCCGGGCGCATCGGAGTGACTGCCAAAAAATTTCCGCTTGCAACGATTATTGCACCGGCGGATCATCGCTACCCTTTTCTGCTGATTGCGCGCGGTTATATACAAAGTCTGCCGCTGAGGAAGTTCGCTGGTTTTTCATTCGACGGAGTGAAATTGAGCTAACAATAATTAGTATCGATTACCGCGCGAAATAATAATTGCAAGGTCTTTGATGGACTGATAAAACATTCAAGACCGATAAGTGCGGAAAAGCGCCGAGCTACTTAAGCTCAAAGTCCTTCCCCGCATTTTGCGAAAATTTATCGATTCGCTTTAAAATGAAACAAATTCAGGTCAGACTCAAACGTTCCTCAAATACTAACGCCGTATGAGTGGAGCACTTAAAATGTCGATAAAGTGCCCGCGATGAGCAAACAGCGAGATGTTTCATTGAAAATTTCAGTAAAATCCTTACGACGTAATGCATTAAATCATTTACATTGATTATCGACATTTCGCGAAATTAATTCAATAATTTACAAGTGCCCGTCTGTTACATTTTCGCTTGTCGAGGATTCCGACAGTTCTTTCAGCGTAAAATTTATTGTAAAACGTTTCGACGTTGCAACTACGTCAGAATCATTTTAAGTTACTTTGAATCCAATTTTCTTAAAACACTTAAAACAAGTCCGCATTAGCTTGAAAACGAAAAAAGAGTAAACGCACTTTATTCCTTTCCGCGCAAAAGCTTATAGAACTGCTTTAACATTTGATCAAAAACGTACCTCGACAGAAAGAAAAAAAAAAACAAAATAAAATTCTGTTAGTACACTCCGCTAATGGAACACCGGATTATCCGCAACTTTCTGTCGGAAAACTCGCGGCATTATTTTGTACCCCTTCGACCAAAGAAAAAACTTAATGAAAATACTGCAAAGTTGGCGGTAATCCCACGCGGAGTTACACGAGCGTAGTAATTAAACGGTCAATAAAGCGTGGGGCCGCGGTCTACCGTCGGGTCGAAAACTTTCGGTTATCTCGGGGGCTCGAGGGGGGCTCGAAGTGGCACTGCGTTACAAAGTGGCCGAAAAGCGTTCCTCGAGTGCCTTATCGCGCGCCGGGCGCGATCCTCCTTCATTAGCGCCGCGAGTGCAGGCCGACCCAATTTTTGATGCGCTCGCTCGATCGAGCCGCAGGCGGGATGAACGCTCGAGCGGAATGAGCCGGCGGGGCCTTTGAAATCGACTGCACAGCTGGGCACAATACGCCACACAGTCGGGCGGGGATTTTTATTTTTCTATGCGGGGCAGCGCTTTTCCGCGCGATGCGCCGAGGCTTGTTTTGTTCGATCGAGTATACACTTCCGTACCTGGGGAAATCGAGGGCATCTCTTGCTGACTTGTTAATTCGTTAAAAAAGTAAATTACGAGAATACCTACTAATAGATCACGAAAAGGATTATCGATCTGGATAAATATTTTAAAAAATGTTAATTTGTACATACTGAAATAAAAGCTAAGTCTAGTCGTACATATTTTTAAATTTTCTTTTTCTAGTAAGTATAGAGAATACATACTGTTATTATTTTTCAGTGCCTAGTAGGACGAGTGTAATTTGCAACTAATTGCCTCCAATTAGGTAAAATAATAGTCTCTAATTATCGCTGCTAATTGAATATTGTAACAATAGAAAAGCTTTGTACTACAAATGTTCGCTGCAACGACTGAGACAGAAAATTTAGTATGCTCGAGGGTAAAAACAGGTGCAATAATTTGTAACTGTGTCGCAGACTCTATACCGAACGAAGTAAAGAAAATGCACCTGGAAAAAAAAGGACAGCTAGAAAACAGAAACAAACAGTAGGTCGCAGGTTGATGCATGGTTTCTGAGCGCAGCTAAGAGCCACGGTGCGAGCTTCCACAAGCGGATCGATATTCAAATAAATATCCGTACACGCGCGCGCGTGGGCAAACAAAAGTTTCCCCTGGAAACGAAACGAGCTGTCATCCGGGCGTAAGCGTCGGCCGTCTTCGCGTTTACGACTCGGCGAAAATTGAGCGTGTTTTTTTCGCGCGGGATTATCGGGACGTGGCATCGGAAACGAAATGAGAAAATGCCTCGAAAAAAAAAAAAAAATTCGTACAGCTCGGTACTATTGATCCCGCAAAGATAAACTCGAAACAGTAGGCTCGGGCGGCAGTGGTGGTATAGCGCGCACAAAAGTCAATTTCCCTTCCTGCTTGGCGTGGCTCATATCCGCGGTGAAAAAAGAGCCGTGTGCACACGCCCGGGCCCGCGGACAGAGAGGCCGAGGATGGAAACTGTTCGAGCGATAGAGAGACGTCGAAAGGTGTGCCTACAGTGGGGAAAAAAAGTGCTGCCAAGAATTTATCGATCTCTCGCTTTTTACGGCGGTGCATATTACATTTTTCATTGAATTTTCCTTTGCTGTCAGGGTAGGGTGCATCGAGAACGTATTCTTTTCGTTTGAGAGATAAAGTGTCGGTGACTTTTAAATGGATCGTTTTGCGAAGAATTGAAAAATGATGGATAAGTGTGCGATAATGTAATTGCACTTCTTTTGTTTAAATTTCAAATAATTGGAGATTTAACGGAATTGTAAGTGGTATAACTTGTACAAAATATTATAATAGTACATATTATAGCACGAGGGCCAAAAATTGGCATTAAAGTTGCCTTTTTGAGGTTAGAGTGCTATAATAAATCACTAAATTTAATTACGTACTGATGGACCTTTTTCACTACTAATCTGTATTGAATTTTCAAATAAAATTTATTCTTTTGTAAAAAATTTATGATAGCATATGCAATTAATCTAAAAACTTGACAATTTGGACATATTATTTATATGCAGGTCCATATAGTTTCGGGCAAACAGTAATTATAAAAGTGTTCGCGCTTTCACTATAAAAAAAATGTTTCATATTGCACATAGAGTACAAAACGACGTTAAAAGCAAAATTAAAAAAAAACTCTCCAATTTTTTTGTAACATCCTATCCTATCTTCTTTGCGCTTTGTACTATCATATATATAAATTCCTTAGTCTCTGTGATATCGCCTATAAAGTATAAATATTCAATATATACGCAAATTTCAATGCAGGACTTTCAGCTTTTCGCGTGGATACACATCGTCAATTGCGAAAGAACAATTTGATTAAAAAGAAGAAATAAAAAGTAACCATTGAAACGCCTTAATTCTTATACTCATAATTTCTTCCCCGAACATTCAGCATTACATCATGTGTATCGTATTGTTCGAAATCCCATTCATAAAACTGCCTTCTCTTTAAAAATCAACGAGGCGAAAATTCGAAAGCCCCGACAAGCAATTGTGGCCTCCTCACAACCGAACAAAAGGGGACTTAGCATCCGCGTAAAAAAAAACTTTGTAAACTGCAAGCGATAAGCCCAAAGTTCACTAGGTCAAACGGCAAAGGATCCACGAAAACGTCGATCCTCCATAAAAGTCCAATTTTCAGGCTGGTACGGGGCGCGCAATAAAGACCGCAGGAGCGTAAAAAAAAAGGGAACAGAGGCCAGTAGAAAGAGAATAGCGAGAGAGCAGCGGCAAGACGGAGCGACGTAAATACGTGCAGTCGGCGGGTTAGATCGCGGCGTCGCGATGCTGGTCGCTCCCCTTGCGCGCGCACCTAAGAGCCGTCCTAAAAACGTTTACTCTCAGGCTGGATCTGCGCGAAAGCTCGAAAAAGCTCGACCCCGACGCGCCGGCACCGCGAATCTTCGCCGCGGCTAAGGCTCCGGCCTTTTGATTCGCCCGCTCTTTACTCTCACGTCCATTTCGCGCCGGCGTTGTGTGCAGACGTTGCTTTGAGGCGAACGCCTTAAAACTTCTTTTTTCGTTCGGATATCGACCTGGCGCCAGTTTTTTTTTTTATGGCTCGCCTCGAGACGCGGGGGAGCCGGGTCGATGCATTATGGCGAACTCGCGTTGATCAATTTTTAATTAACGTAACGATAATAATTAAACGACTCGTACGAATGAGTATTTGCGTTGCTCGAAATTTAATTGCACTAATTGGATTATTTTAATGTCACTCTGCGAAATAAATATGTCATTATATCGGGAGTGCAAAATAAATTCTGTTAATTATGGAATAAACAAAAACTCGCAGCTTTTCTTTTATAAATAAAAATTCATTAAAATTAAATCGTACGATAATTAAGGCGAGATTTGATATTATGAATAATAAATACGTGATTTTAATATCAAGAATTATAATACGAGGAGAGATTCTAAAACAGCCAGTCAAATACGATGAAGTCGGCGTAATCGAGTTCGTTGATTAAATGCACTCGTTTGACGCTTAAGCGGAGGAACTGTCGTGGCTTTAATTGATACGTCCACCATGATCGATCACCTGCGCATGAGAAAATGCCGAAACAGCGCGTGGAGGGTGTCGCTCGTTGAGTGTCGAGCCCAACAACAGATTGAAAAGTCAACCACTTTAGGCTCCTTCACTGCGACGTAAAACGTTACAAACTCGACTTTTTGATTTCCCCGCGAAACAACTTTTATACTACTCGATTCGAATTCATAAAAAAGTCCTATATACGACACTCGAGCCGAGGCGCAATCCCCCCGAGTAGGCACTAAAACTAAAGCGCGGCGATTCCCCCCGCCGAAAGAAGCGGTTAACTTAACTTCTCTCAAAGTTCCGCGGAGCCTCGCGTAACCCGGAAGCCGAAACTTTTTGCGCGCCGAAGGACCGGCGAAAAATCAGCATCGGCGAGCGCCGCGTCGCGTAAGAGGCTTGACCTCAACCTTCCGGCGCGGACGACAGCCGCGGGACTCGGCCCTGACATTTGAGAGGGCGTGCAGCGAAAAAGCTCGCGACGAGAGCTGCGAATCGAAGCGCCGCGAGGCGAGGTTCAACGAACGACGGCCTGCCGGGCCCAGGCAATGAGCCGGGAAGCGAGCTAATGTGGCTTCGGTGCGGGCACGGCAAAAAGGGCTTCCGCTGCAGCGTCGCGACACGCGCGTCCCATCGGCGCGTATCCTATCCTTTCCCTTTTTTCCTTGTCTCGCGCTCGCTGTGCCTCTCATTCTCGCTCTCTCTCTCTCTTCCTCGATCACGTGTTATTACGCGACGCGTAGTCGCCCGGGAGACAAATAAGCCAAATATATCCCATCCGGTGTCGGTGCGCGGCGCGGAGAATCTCGGGCGTAGAGTGCGACTAGTGCGTCCAAATGATGTAGGTATCCGTTATACGGCTTAGTATGGGTTTAGAGATTCTGCTGCAGGTGAAAATATTTACAGTCAATCGATTGGTACCTTTTTTCATTTCTAGACTTATACTTCGTCGCCCTATACCGTTAAATTTTAATACTCGCGCATGTTACAAATTGTCCTTCTTTCCCTACTTTTTTATACTCAAAAGTTAATTTGTCCTGTTAACTTACTTTCTACGAATAAATTAAAGAGACATTTAGTTTTTTACTTCATTTTTCAAAACATTTCTGGTTCAGTTTTACATCTTTTATCGTTTTCACGTATATCATAATGCTAATTTAAATTGCAAAGCTACTTCTATATCCTGATTTATTTTCAATATGATAATGCAGATTAAACCATAATTTATTCTTATAATATTAAAAACATTTAATTATTTTTTATTATTAAAAACGTGTAAAACTTTATATTTTTGAAAAGGAATTGCGATGTTGTCTCGAATGATAGGAGGCAATAACTTTTAGAGTAAATTATTACTTTAGGTGTATTGTCGTATTAAATACGAATACATTTTTTTATAAAAACTAATATCATTAAATATCTCATTTGTAACAACTAAATTTTAAAATTATTTAACACATTAAAAAAAATCAAATAAAGCGGACAATACCGACTGATCTTTCATAGTTTTGAAAAAGTGAGAAAGTCTGAAATTGACATTTTCGCTTGCAGTTAAAATTGAGCGAAGGATGAAAATTCGCAAATTTAAATTAAATTTGAAGCTTCCCATGAGAAGTTATAGCTCGAAAAGCTAAGTAGGACCGTAGCGGGCGACTCTCCCCTGGCGGGCTATCTCCGTCTTGTTCTTGCTCGGCTGCGCGCCGGGATCGATCGGTCGACCTGACCCGAGCGCGCGCGCCGCGAGAGGGAGAGAACGACGACAGACCGAGAGTACGCGCGCGCACACCCACGCCGCCGAGGGCGAAATCGTTGCCACTGATCCATTGATGCTGCACACCGGCGAGCTTTTTTCCCGACTCTCTCTCTCTTTCTCTTTCACGCCGCTTTTTTTTTCTCTCTCGATCCATGAATATTTACACAACAACGTAATATAATGCGCTCGCGCCCATTCAGCCTCTTTCCAGCGCGCGGGACTGTTTTTTTTTCTCCTTCAAAGCTCCGCATTGGCGCTCGGGTTAACGGTTCTTTTGTCGGATAAAGCCATTGTCTTGTTCGAGGAGCTTATTTCTCCCCCCGCGCTTTTATTTTAAATAATGTTTGTTTTTTCGCGCCGGGCGACGGGGCGCGCGGATTTCGAGACCCGATTATTAAAAATTTTTTAGAAAATTCTATTTTTAGAGCAGTTTACTAATGAATTTAAAGTTTTTCATTTTCAAATGTAGCTCGAAATCTT
>JAXIUT010000009.1:3686342-3697705 GCA_035586675.1 Eurytoma californica | reverse complement strand
TTTTAGAAAATTCTATTTTTAGAGCAGTTTACTAATGAATTTAAAGTTTTTCATTTTCAAATGTAGCTCGAAATCTTACGATATTGGTGCTTTAAATGCGCGAAGCATGGATAATAATCCGATAGGATTAAAATTCGATTGTTTCGCTGAATAACACGTAGTAAAAATATTTTTTGCCAGTACATTAAATTATTGTTCGAATAAACACGCTATAAAATAACCGGTGAATGAGGTCTTTAAACAATATTTTATCACTGGCTTTCTACGTTTTCAAAAGCGTTTCACACATTCGTACTTTGCTCGTCATAAAAAAGCGCAGCGCTTTATAGCGAACAACACCGACTAAAAACAAATTATACCGATTATACTTCGATGAAAAAATAGGAGACGCGACGGTCGAGATTCACGCCCAACGGATTTTACAATTTCAATAAAGCTTTTACAGATCGATTACTTCATTCCGCCCAGTTAAACCCCCTGAAAATTGATAATCGCGTAAAAGTGCGCGGGCGCCCCCGCAAACATTTACCCAGCGAGACAAGCGGAGCGACAAGTAAAAATTGAGCCTTCGATTTTTCCACGTAGTCAAAATATTTTCTCACCTCACACCTAGGAGGTACGAGGATCCTTTTTATATCGGCATCGATCGCGGCCGAGAGAGGAAGCGAGGCGACGGGAGAAAAAGCCGCGCACAGACGGACGGACAGAATTGGAGGGAGCGAGAGGCAGACAGACAGAGACAGAGAAAGAGGAAGAGAATTATTCGAATAGCGTAATCAAATAGCTTTGTCATTCGAGCGATCCCCTCGGTGACTTGCGGCTCACTGAGAGAGGTTCGATCGGTGAAATACGTCCGAGTGCGCGTGCACACACCGATGCGCGCTTAATACACCGGGGGGCGAGAGCGAGTGCACACACGCGTTGCCGCGCGAGGAGAGGCGAGCTTTTCACGCGGTAATCCTCCAAGGGATAGGGAAAAAGGAAAACATTTTTCTTGTACTGATTATAATCCCGCAGGAGTTGACCGGCATTTAGCCTTTGATACAGTATCGATGCGGCGAGTCCGAAGGAACACAGGCTGGATATTGTGCGGTTGCAGCACGCTCCACGGGACATAAGAAATTTTTCTCATCAAACAAACTTTATATATGAAAATCCGATGTTCTATAAGTTTGAAATTACTTTTAAAAGGTAGTACGTGCACTTTTCAAGAATATTCCGTTTCGACGGGATATTCCAATAATTAGTGGATGTACTGAAGTTATTCATAATTATTTATATACCTATCGATAATATTGTTATATTTACAACAATAAATTGGTGTAAACAAACTTATTGAAAATATATATCAGTGAATTGTAATTTTTGAAATTAATATGCAAATTTAATGTGGTATTTTTATTTAGATTAGTGATTGGATTGACGCGACAATAATTCTAGTGAGAAAGTGTATTTATCATTTATAAAAAAAAGTATAAATATAAACATAAACTTCACTGCAAATGCGTATTCGTATAAAACACGTATAAATAAACTTGTTCATGTAAGAATATAAGATAATTCTTTCAACATTAAATCTCATGCATAGTTAATAGCAATAGTATACATGAAAAACAAGCACCTATGAGGTCAAGAAATACGAGAAATATAAAAAAACCGATTAGCACAAAGAGAACGTAAAATATAACTCTAATCTCAGTTTCCTATAATAGAGCACTGAGAATCAAGCTTTATCGCCCCCCCCCCCCCCCCCCCGCATCGAAATCAAAGGTTAAGGTACCTTCTGTAACCACTACCACAAGCAAAGAGAAAGACATTGAAATCCATCATCAGTCTGGCGGAGCGGCGTGTCTCGGCAATTGTCAGCTCATAACCGTAGAAATGACTTTCAAGGGCGGGGGTGAGTGGGTGGGTAGAGTCGCTCGGTCGACCGGCGGAAAAAGGAAAGCACGAAGACGAGCTTCCCTTCGCGAAGACGCTCGGCTCCGCGCGCTCTATAGGGGATTGATCAATCGGCAGACGGCGAGGGGAGCCGAAGAAGCGGAAGAAGAAGCAGACGGAGGAGGAAGGGAAAATAAGGAGCGCGCAGGTCCTGACGCCGGCTAAGGGCACAGAGGGAGATAAAGAGAGAGATACAGCGAGGGAGAGACAGAGGCTGACTCCCGCAGGACTCGGGGCGGAGAGTCGTCTCCGAAGGACGGCCGCGATATACCGCCGGATTCGTTCATCCCGTTCCTTACGTTCGGCAAAATCAATAACCTGTTTGGGGTGTAGGAGAGGGCTCAAGGAGGCGACACACCGCGGCCGCCTACCTACTCACGCGCGCGCGCAGGTGCGGACGTTTTTCCGCCTCGTGACCGCGTTAACCCCCGCGCGCGCGCTCGCGTGCACGCTCGACCGGGCAAAGACACAGAGTGTCCGGGGGAAAAACGGACTGTCGCCGTTTGACCCCCCCTGTCTCCCTCCTACCCCCGCGAACGGACATGCATGCGTGCACTTCCGCGATGCAGCCGGCTGACCGACTGCTCCACCACGCGTCCTCAGCCGACTTTCACCCTACTGCTCGTAGGGGTTGCAGTCCGTTGTAACGTCAGGAATTTTAACTTGGTGAACGAATATTTTTTTACGCGAAATGTTTGAAGTCACTGCTACGCGCTATCAAGGGTGTGTCTACCTGATTTTTCGTATATCCCAGTGCATGAATTTGAGATGGGAGAAAAAACCCTAAATGAGTTTGCATACCCTCAATTCAACGAAATTCACTTAAACATACCGGAAGAAAATGTTTGCCTGCTTATTACATCAATAAAATTTTCACTTTCCATAAGAGAACGAATTTCGGAGCAGAGGCTAGGATGGTATGCTAAAACATTCATGAAATATTCAAAGGACTTTGGCATGTGCGTTGCTCGTACGTGCAAATACTACTACGGGCAGAGCACCTGTCGTGGGCGAGCGGCACCCCCAGTCGGGCGCGCGCGAACTTTCGCCCAACGGCGGAGGAAAAAAAAAAACCGGGGAAAGAACGAGCGGGGGGAGCCCTTCGCGGGAGAGCCGCTCGAAACAAGCCTCGTCACGAGAGATTGCCGCGCGCGCTCCGAGCGATCGATAATTTCGCCGAGGTAAATAAAGCAGGCGGAATTTCGTTTTCACGAGCGCGAGCCAATAATTTTTTCGGTATACGGCCCTACCGGGGGGTTGGTGCGCGCGCGCGCGCGTACGCTGCTATCTGGCGTGCGTGACCCTGCGCCGATGGCGCGCCCGCTGCTCTGATACACACGCTCACCCCACCGCGAATTACGATGCCAACGCGCGATAATTCCGGCCGAACGCCAACCTCCCGAAATTATTTTCGATCTTCCTGGAATTCGTGAGGAGGCGCAATCGATCCTCGCGCATTCTATATTTAAGCGGCGCACGAGACGCCCTCGACAGCGATATCCGCGATTAACGAGTGTATTTTATTTGGGCTTATTTCCGCGCATTAGGAAGTGTAGAGAGTAGGCGAGGATCGGAGACGGATGGCAAAGGAAAAGGTCGACGGTCGGCCACCGCGAGTTTGCGCCGCGAAAGTTCATTCGCCGTAAATCTTAATAAGCGGTTTGAAAGTTCTGGCACGGCTGCGCGAGTCGGGGTCGTACACCCCCGATATGGATGGAGCTCGCACCGACGCGACAGATACACTCCCCTCTGGCTTAACCTCCAATCTACACTCGAAAACGTACCTGTATCTCCTCTGACAGGCGGCACCCTCCAGGCTCGCTCCCGCTGGCGGCACACGTCGCACCGGGTCTCTCAGTGTCACAAAAGGAACCAACAAAAAAAGAAACGTCGGCGGGGTGGCTGCGCGCTGCAGCCCTTCCCTACTGCTCGCGGTCCCTCGCGGCGGGCACTACGGGGCGCTCATCGGCGCCTCCTCTCCCCCGAGACGCTGCGACCTCGGCTCGGGCTGCGGCCGTCCAGGAAGCGAGGACCGCGGGGCTGGCTGCGCACCCGCACACACGCACTCGTATCACGCGGGAGAGCAGACGAGAGCGCGCAGGGCGGCAGGTCCTCCACCTCTGGCGCGCGCGCTCGCTCGCTCGGTCGATAGGTGGCACACGCTCCCTCTCTCTCTCGCCGTCGGCTCCGTGTGTGTCGTCGCTCTCGCCGTGGAGAGCCGCCGTCGACTCGTAGTTGTCGCGGCTGCGGGGCGCGGACCACTGGCTTAACGAGCCTCCCGGATCGTTGCGCGGGACTCGCGCCCTCTCGCTCCCACCGCCGGCGGCCAGGCCACGGGCCGTTCCGTCCGCCGTGCGCGCCCCCCCACCTCGCCGCCGCCGGTCCCCCACCCAGCGGCCGCGGAGGCGGCCGATCGAGCGGGAGCGAGCGAGACGCCCGCAGCGGCGGCGGCACCCCCCGAGCCTGTGGCGGCGCAGTGCCCCCACTCCGTCGGAGGCTGCCCCCACCGCTCTCCTCGCCCTCTTTTGCGTCAACAACCCTCGACCGAGGCGGCGTGCGCGCCGGCGACGCTACGCCGCCGGAAAAGCCGCCCCCCTTCCTTCCTTCCTGGTCTCCTCTTCCGCGAGGGGCTGCTGCAGCCGATGCATGCGCGTACGCTCGCTGCACACGCGCACTTTTCCGAGCGTGGAGTGGCACTCGCGCGCAGCTCGCCAATTTGGCAAGACGACAAGTTCGTTCTCCCGTGAGGACGGCGGCTCTTTGGCCGGGGTGCGTTGTTAAATATAATGCGCCGAGGCTGCCGACCCGAATCGCGATTTTCGCGCGATCGTAAATCGATCTGGAGTCCGGGTGGGATGCCGCGGAGGAGTTATGGGGGGGCGAGGGGGTGAGCTCGAGATTTCATTTTCCGGGCCCCTTTGTCGCGCGAATTTAAACTTCGGTGTAAGGGCGAATTTGTTGACTCTGCGCAACTGGGAATTCGTAACTTTCGACTGGAGCAATATTAACTTTTGGAATATCAAAAGATGATTTTCTTGTTTTTGCGAATGTAAAGACGACGGTGGAAATAGGAGAATTTGGGAGTTATACGAGATCGGAAGTTCGCGCGAAAATTTAAATAAAAATTTTGCCATTTCGAGTGTAAATCGTAAAATAAAAAATGAAACAAAATAGTATGTGTTTGTACTGAAACATAAGATATGCTGGAACTTTCCCTTATATTTCAACATTCAAACAGAAGCTCCTTTTTAAAACTTCAGTACCATAAATAATGTCAGCACGGATACTTTTGCACTCGATATCGGATGGGTATGCACATGCGCTACTCCACATTAACTTTGAGCGTCCACTGACCTCCATACATATACACAGCAGACACATATAACAGACGGCAATATGTTTAATAATAAACTCAACTACCTGTTCAGGATAATACGCGCAAAGATAAGCCCACTTATCACTCCATTATCAGTCGATATCTCGAGTGCAGTTAATTTTTGGACTTTGGACACTTTCAATCAGAATATTAAAAGCCTACAATGATATGTAATATTCCAGCTGGATTCAATGACCGCATTTGTTCCAACTTTTGAATTACTTGCAGAATTTGTAATAATCTATAATAAATAAAATTTTATTATATGAAAATGAAAATGTAAACGGAAAACATAATAAATAATGTTCGCTTTAAATTAGTTAACTACGGCGTGTATAAAAGTCCGTAAAGTGTAATGCTATAGTGTCACATATAATACTTAATAAACGCCGCTTAAGTTAGTAGTTTGCTGATCTTTCTACGGTTTATCAAAGTACTCTCGCACGTTAATTTGCCTCGTAAGAGTAATAATGTTAAAGGTACGATATTATTATGATAGGATGATTACTCTTAATGGAGATTGCAGTGCACGTAAGCGCTTATCCTATGTAAGACCGGAGTAATCGACTCCCTCCGAACGCACTGACTCGTGAGTTACGTGTACAAGAACGCCTTTGCGTACGCCGCGTTTTGCCTCTACCGCAATAATTTAAGCCCACCCCGAATGTTTGCTTCCTCGCCCGTCGCTTTACTATTCACGTGTTGCTAGAAAATTTAGCTGAACAGTCGAGTGTTAAATTTTACTGGGTCAAGCGTTAATAATGAAAATGAAAATAAGCTTCAAATTGTAAAAAATATTGACGGACAAGCTAAAAAAGTTACATTAAAAATAATATTAAAAGAAGGTAACTATTGTTTCTAGAATAAACGTTTAAATACCTATGAATTAAAAGTTAAAACAAATTAAATTAACTTTTATCTATAAGATTGTACACAATCTTATAGATAAAAGTTAATTAAAAATCTATAGATTTTTAATTTTCATTTGAATAAAAACCGCCAGATTATACCACTGAAAAATGGAAAATCTTCTGATATTGATCCTCAAAGACGATAAATCACGAATTTTAAAAGGAAAATAACGAACGGACTTTCCATTGTCACCTTCGAGAAATTGAAAATGATCAAAACAAACTCGCTTTATTATCGCACGGCGAAAAAAAAAGGAAGAGATCAATACACATAAAAAGTAAAATTAATGACACGTGGTAGTCGTTCATTGGCATTCCGAGGGGGAGCCTCTTTATTTGTACCGACAATAAGATCGCCTTTGTCGTCGCCTCCTCCTTTCCGCGGTATTATGTGTAAAGCCGCACGAAGTGCCGCTCCGCGCGCGGCTTGCACACAAGGCGCCCGAAGAAAAGCTAGATACGCGCTCGGCGAGGCTGGCCGCAACGCCTGGCTCTCTCCTCACCGCCGGCGGCGAGCGGACTCTAAATCAATACCTGCCTTGGCGAATGCATCCGCGTCGACCCCGCGGCGTCCAATTCCGCTGGACCAGCGAGAAAAAAAGGACCCCCTCAATTAAACCGGCCGATTTCTCCGAGAGGCGAAAAATTCGCCGCTCACGTAGACCCATCGAGGAGCGGCTCGATTTCCTCGCGCAGGCAATTCTCGAGTATAGGCAGTCCACTTGTCGCGCCCGCTGTATCTCCGCCGCCGCACACGCTCGTCGGACCTCCTCGAGGTCCCCTCTTTTTTTTATCCGTCGGCGAGGGAATATTGGGCACCTGAGGAGAAATGAAATTATCGCGCGTGAAGCGGGGTGGCCCGAGGGAGCCCAGATGCGCGGCCCCGGGGCGCGTGTGAGTCGCGTGCGCGCGAAGCCTCCTTTCTTTTTCTCCCTGGGACGCTCGCTTTCTCTCCCCGCGGCGCGCGCAATCGGGGGGACCAGGAGATCCCAGCCTGCACCCTAGCCGAAAATCCATCGGCGGGGTCAGTGACTCCTGCGGCATCGTCGATTTTCGCCCTGCGGCAATTTTCAGGGGAGGCCGGTAAGCTGCACCGCGACGCGCGGCCTTGATCGCCGCTCGCCTTTATTCGCTTATTTTCGGCCCGACTCATTGTTAGGAGCGTAACTGTTGCTGACTGCCCTTACCGCTCAATGAGGCTTTATTGCGCGCGCCGTTTCTCTCGTCTAGCGTGACTGTTGTGTGTTTTTCTTCCCGTCGGTGTATAGGTGGATTCGCCGCTTTTTTTCTCTTTCTAGTCGGGAATTCTTTTTTCCCGGACGCGCGATGATTTATGTCGTTTGATTTTATCTCGTCGTGTGATTTTCTGGGCGGTGCGGTAGTTTTCTTTGTTATTAGGCGGAGTCTATTAGTACGGGAGAGGTACTCGATCGCGTAAGCGTGGACAAAGGAAAAGTGCTATTTTAGTAAACAATTGGAGAGCAATCGCGTTTCCGACCTTAGGCAATGTGCGTTATTTTTTTTTTTTTTTTTTGAATCCTAGTATATTTTTCGCGATATTCTGCTGGTTTCGGAGGTATACGCTGTTTACATCGAAAATTCAAATTTTACGTAAATTATTCATCGAGCTGTTTACCCATTTCCGCGGAAAAAAAGCAGTTTAAAATGAGTATTTTAAGCCGCTATTTACAAAAGCTACCCCTGCTTTTCTTTCATCTAGAGCAAAAACATCTCTGAAATTCTCGCTAAAAAATACAAGTAAAATAATGCGATTAACAAAAACTATACATTTCACCGCGATAAAGCGACCAGCAAGGGGCAATTTTAATCGCTAAAGCGTAAAAAATTAAGCGCTCCTTCGTCGCGGCGCTCGCTTTTCTCCTTTGGCGCGGCGTATCCTCGCGTATTTCGCTGCTGCAGAGGGGCGCGCCGCTCCGGCGTCGCGATCAAGCCCCGCGCGCAGAAAATCGAGCGCCGCGCCGCGCAGCCCCAGATGTCCCGTTTTTCCCACTCCGCGCGCGCGTCTACGCTCCCTTTCTCGCCCCCGTGCACCCCCGTCCCCTCCCGCTCCACCCCGACGCGCTCTCTCTCTCTCGTGTACCTTCCTTCTTGCCCATTTCTCCCCCTTTCCGCCTCTCTCGTCAAGCAGATTTTTTTTTTTCGTCGTCCATAAATACATTTATGTCTGGGAATTGCTATTCGATATACTTTCACTTCGTTTACGGCCCGCTTTATTGGGTCATCGGAGAGAGGAGAGGATTCCCTTTTTTTTATCTAGGGTATTTCTTTAAAAATTTAAAGGGAGAGATTGCTACTTTGCCGGGAAAAATCGATGGGTGTAATACGGCGATACTTAAAATGACTGTTTTAAAAAATTAACGGTCTACTTTAACGGGCTATTTTTAGCCGGCTCGTGACGGTTGACATTTTGCATCGGCGCGCTAGCGATGAAACCTGCATTTAAACTGAAAATGACTAGGTATTTTCTCTCTGTTGCATAAACATCATCATCCAAGCCATTCATATGTATACACACCCGGGCGGCGCTTTGAAAATGGTAATTGTCACTTTTCAAGTCCCCGGAGCTTTCAAATTCGACCAGAATCCGCCGCCATTCATCCCTGCGTCTGTATTTGCAGTCGCTAAAATTACCAAGCAATTAGGCGAAGAGCGAATCCGCCGGGGGATTCAGGCACGAGGTCAGTGCGTCGTCGAAAAGCATCGGCGCCGCTCAAAAGCGGCCGGTCCTTCATTATCCGCTATCGCTTTTCTCCGGCGGCGGCCGGCCAGACGCAAAGAAAGCTCCGCGCGGCCCTTTTTAGAGAGTAAGGCAAAGCCGCGCCGAGTCAAGTAGGTGAAGGATCCTCTCCTTCGCCTTCCTTTGAGACCCGAGACGCGCACCGGAACTTACACGGCTCGCCCGGGCAAAAGGAAACTTTTCTAGTTTTAATCGACGCGCCGGCGGTAGTATAAGTGCTTCAAATTTTCCCTGAAAGAGTCACCCCCCTTTTCACGTGGAGGGCGCATTCAATTCGGCGCGCCTTTTAATCGCCGCATTTTCCGCGCACGGCCGGGCGACACACCGCAACCTTTGACGCGAAATCAAGGTCAACAATAAAATTTTCGCGTTACTCCTTTTTTGAAAAACAAAAGAATTTCATTTTTGCTTACTTCAGAGTTTTCTTTAAAAAAATGTTGTTTTACAGAAAATGTCACTGTAATGTAGAAAAATAAAAGCTTGTAAATTAGTATTTTCTTTAGAATTTATTAATTCTAGAATTTTAAATAAAAATTGTGCAATGATAGGGAACAAGAAAAGTTCAATGTCAGTGTCATAACCTAAAACCAGTTGAAATATACTCCACGGCGATATAACAATAATACTCAGTAGTTGGAGATGAGCGGCAAAACCAGAGCTTAAACTTATATCTCGAGAACATTTGTGAGAGTGAACTTTGGCAGGTACCGTCTGACGCAATAATGAACCTCGCTATTTCTGTGGAGTTAATTTAAAAGTACATTTTTACAAGTTAAGTAAAATAGAAAGCACGTTTTATATTGTTTATATTGACACAAAAGTCGCGAAGGACAATATTTTGCTTTTACATTTATTTCGAAAAGAAAATTTACGAGCTTCGAGATTAGTTTATCAAGATTGAACGTAAAAACTCTATTGCGATAAGAATTTAAAAATTACAATTTCTTTTTTAAAAAATGGTCATTTCATAAGTTTATTCATATTGCAATTCATATTCATATTGTAAGATTTGCAATTATGAAAAAGGAAGTCAATTTCTCGTTAATTTGATTGAAATTCGCGACACGTTTCGTTACATTATTTCATAATATTTTAGCTCGAAAAAAGATTATTATAAGTCAACCCATTTATGTCACTGCTTCGACATCCAAGCCAACGGACTCCTCTTACTTCAATCACACCAGGCCATTTCACGCGACATAAAGCAGACTGCGCCGTTGAATCCGTGCCACGAAGAATGAAAAAAATGTTTTCATAACATAACGCACACCAGCAGCAACTTAATAGTGGCACGAAACCTGATTTACCCCTATTTACATCCCGCCGGCTCGAAAATCCACTTAGCCCCACAGTCAACCCCGGGCTAAAAGAGTTCGCCGTCTTTATTTTCCCCGCGACGTCTCATTAGCATCGACGAAGACGTTCCCCATGCGGAAGCTTTCGTCACCGTCTGCCCGGCCGTCCCATAAACATCGCGTCGAAAAAAAAAAGACCGAAAAAAGAAAGACGACCGCAGGGTCCGTTGATCTCGGACGGTTTCCCACGCATCTGTCGGTATTTACGCGCATCTGGGCGGCCGCGCACTTCCATGAAGCTGTTACGCCGAGGCGGCGCGTTGTCTAAATAAATTAATCACCGGGGTCCGCGCGGGCGCGGCCCCAGAGCTCGCCGCGCGCTGCACAATGAGTCGCGCGCGCGCGCGCACCTGCTTTTGCATAATGCCGGGGATGCTGCGCCCCGCACAATAGAGCCGCTACGGGGTAAACCGTAACTGCACCTATCATCGGTATTGTGGCTGCCTCTTGTTCGCCGAGCGATGTCCTTAAGGCATTTTCATTGTTGGGCTGTGGAGCTTTTTTTTTCCCATAATTTTTTTGCGTTGTGTGTATGTGTAATTCGTTCCGCGACTGTTGCAGCTTTTTGTATCTATATAACTACGGGGCGCTTTATTGGGGAAAGTTTGCGGAGTAGTGTTTCGTATGACACGTGAGAGTGGGCCAATCTCTGCCTCACGTGCGACCGTGTGAATGGCCCATTCACTTTAATGATGGCTTTTATCGCACAATTAGTAAGTAGTACAAAGAAGTTTTATTTTTTTGACGCCTCTGTTCTACTAAAAATGTTTAATTACCTTTTATCGTTCCACTTCTGCTCGTGAAATTGCACATTTTTTATCAAAAAATTACCCGCTATTTAACGCGCAAATTATAGCTTCTTGAAATAAAACAATTCAAAATTCTTGTAAAAAGACATAAAGATTAAAAGAAGACAGGTCTCGAATGATCACCAAACGAACTAATGGTTATTAATTTATTTATTGATACGCTTACGTTTCGACACTGGAAAAAGTGTCTTCATCAGAGCTTTGGAAAAAATA
>JAXIUT010000009.1:3648493-3680255 GCA_035586675.1 Eurytoma californica | reverse complement strand
GAGAGAGGACACTTTTCACTGTAGAAATAGTGAAATTTCACTATTTCGTAAAAAAGAAAATTTTTCACTGAAAAAAACAGTAGTTTTTCACTTACCAACCAGTGAAAACTGGAGTCACTGTGAAAATCAGTGAAAATTTCACTGATTGGATTTTAGAGAGTAATTGATCCTCTCCCCCTCTTCCTCAACCATCGCTTCCATTGTTCTTCGCTTTTAAAGAGTAACGACTGCGCGCATTCGAATAAAATAAAAAGCGCGCATTATTAACCAATTACGCGCGCGCATGCAAGAAAGTCGGTGGGCTCGGTCGTTGGAAAAAAAAGTTACCGCTTTGGTCTTAACTCCTGCCATCTCAAGAACTATTAAGAGGAGAGCCGGCGCGAGAGCTGGCGCTCTCGAGTGCTCCGTCGTTAGCCGTCGCGAAAGGGACGAAATATTCGCATGCCCGTGGCGCGTTGATTACCCGTTTCGCCGCGCCGACGAACAATGCCGCGCAAAGCTCTTTTCGCGGACTTTTTCTTCGCTAAACTTTTTTCTTCGGATCGTTAATCTGATCAAATCGGCGATTGCACAGCGATCTACTCTACTTACTTTGGACTCCACCCTCGCGCACTCGTTCGAACTGTACTCCGCTACTGCTTTCCTTGCTTCTTCGTATCCTGAAATGATTTTTTTGAAAGGTGCCAGTTAGTAGGTTAATATTTTATAATTGCTATCGAAGGGGCTTTTTCTATTTTTAATGTTTTAATTGGATTTTGATACTTTGTAAACATTTTTCATAACCCTCAGCGTTTTTAAAACGTTTTAATTGGATTTTGATATTTTGTACACATTTTTAATAACCCACAGCGTTTTCAAAATTTACAATAATGTCCGCTGTGGAGATTTGAGTCGTTGTAGATGTTACCTGCAGATCGTTTTTAAATATTAAATGCTGTTTGGGTACTCACCGGTGCTCGGTGCGTAACCATTGTATAACTGAGACTCGACGCTCTCTTGTACTGCTTCGATTATTTCTTTGGCTGGCTTCAAATTTCCAAAAGTCGTGGGATCACCTAAAATCAAAAATATTTTTTTCTCAATGCTTTACATTCACTTTTTCTTACTTTTGAATACGCCATAATAGTTTATAAACAAAAAATATGTATCTTGTCATAATTTGCGAATATGAGTCAAATAGTAGTCAAGTATTATTTTCTGATGCAATAAAAAACGCAGCCAAAAATGTTGATTTAATTACCAGAAGTCCCCGCAAAGGCGATCAAATTAGTCACCCAGTTCAGGAACCACGCGTCGGTACAAAACAGCAAACATCAACAAGGCAAAAATCTGCTCGTGTGCTCCTATCGAATGCAAAGCGCAGTAAATGTCGGAGTACGTTACACTATGTAAATCAAGGAAGAAGTGCCCTCGCCTCGAGGGATTCACGAGCAAACGCAAATAGATCGGACATAGTTTAACAGTTACAGAATTCGATAGTATTAATCATTTCTGTCGAGTTTAATTGTCTAATGACTCTATAGCTCTCTTAATAGTCCGGTAATTCAGTTAATTCATTTTTTAATACCCACAGTCATCAAAACAAAAATGAGCGTCCGTGGAAAAGATACATGTGCAATTTCAAAGTGTTAACAAAATCAGCCCAGTGATGAACGTCACAGGTTAAACGAAGTGGGAAGAGGGTTATTTCTCCTCTCCGAGTTACATCTACTCTTCCTGTGTATCAACTCTGATGAACTTACTTCCCTTGAGAAGTTATTACTCCTAATCGACTTTCCCCACAGCTGGTGCACTGGTTGGCTAAAATTTGCAATACCAATCAGTAGAGACTCTTTTAGCCTGTTTTACTCTGGTCCTCTGTGCAATCGAATGCGTGTGTTGCGGCACCTGGAGTGCCGCCTAATGCGCTGCGCAAACCACTATTCGTACGAGAGGGCGAGCTTTCCACCGAAATCCCCACTGGAGTGTCACCGACGCTATTAACGAATTCGCGTTTCAATGGGATTGGCTTGTTTCCCGCAGCAGTCAAGTGCGCCTGAATTTAAATCTATGCAATAAAACTTTATTGCAATCCTCGTGTCCTCTGTTTTATTTATTTATTTATTACAATATGATAGGCCAAATGTAAATGGAGAAAAAATCAAAAATTTATGCAGAAATACATAATAACAAAAACACATTTATTTGCTTGTATTTTTAATGTATGCATAATTTTAAATATTCAAAATATTTGTTTTCGTCGTTCAAAATTTCATCATTTTTGTTATTTATGTAAAACTAAATACATTTTCATCATAATATAATTAAACTTTATTTACAACGCAAACATTTAAGGAAAGGTCAATTTATTGCAGTGCAAAAGAAAATCACAAAAATGTTTAACCCATATGCGCAACTTGCATATTTCAGATTTTTAAAGCTACAAAAAGCAAACGTAAAAATAGATCATAATCGTACTGAAAAATGTCAGCGCAACTTACCAATGGACAAAGCTATCATCGGCTTGTCAGGATTCGGCTCGACAACGATGTTTTCCACGATAGACCTGATCGGGTTGTGGGTCCTCTTTGCGATCCACGACGCCTGCACGTTCCATCCTTCTCGCGACGTGATCAATACGTTTTTCGACATGCCGTCGGGGTTCATAGCGAGTTCCTCGACAAACAGCGGCCTCGATCAAACCCCCCGAATAGCGGAAAAAACTTCCCAACCCGACCGTAAAAAGAAGTCTGTACACTCGTCCTCCTCCACCAGCTCTCGAGGCGAGTCTCGCGATACAACGAAACAACGCGTGTACGTAGTCGAGAAACTTCTCCAAGTCGCTCGCGGGCGCTTGGCACTTTCTCGAGCGAGCGCGGCCGCGTAAACTTTTCCCCCTGGATCCTGCGCGACACTCCGGAGCTGCGGTCGCGATCGCTGCGGCTTATAGTAATCGACTGATTGACGCGAGGCGCGCGATCGAGAGGTGATCCCTCGGCGCCCGGGGACGAGCGAACCGGTCCGATTGGTCGAAGCCGCTCCACGCCTTCTTTTTTAATTAACTATGCAAAAGACTCGATCTTTATTCTATCTGTTTTTTGAGCCTCGAGTAGTCACTGGACACGCTCGAGCTGGCTGCATGCCTTTATGTTACTATTTTACGCCTTAAGTACGTCACCGAGAAATATAAACTTTCCGAGCCTGTCCGTTTTTCGGGAATGTATACTGCGTAAATATTAGTGATTTTTAAAATATTTTATCTAGAAAGTGTGCTAATACAATACGTATGTTTGTATTTTTTATTTAAAGCTTAGGGCTAGAGTAAATTTGTTATTATAGTTTAATAAAAAATTGTTAATATTTCTATAAATGTATTTATAAAGTTTCTCGACTTTTATATTCAAAAAGAAATTTGTAACAAACTTTTGAAATAAATTAATAAAAACGATGTTTATCTCCAGATCGGCGAAACAGGAAATCTATTTTCCTCTGCTGGAGTTACTTTGTATTGTATTTACTTTGTAACTGTAATGTACTGTTGCTCTGGAATAAATAAATAAAAAAAAAATAAATAAAATGTATAGATTATTAACAACTCTTAGTTTTAAATATTATATCGAAACATCCTATCCTTTATTACCCTTTGGTACACTCGCACTAGTGGGGGTAAATGTTAAACCGGCTACTGCAATAAAAATTATACTAAGGAATCCTGATAATTAAAATTATAGCGTATGTTCTAGTACTTCGATAAAAAGAACCAGAAATTTCAGTGCTCGATTTTTTTTATTAAATTTAAATTTCAAACCTGTAACTGAATTTTGAAATAAAACGTGCAGTTTCCTCGTTACACGTGTCGAGCACTGATTTAGCCCGCGGAATATTCCACCGTTACCGAAGATACCAGGACGAGGTTACAAGGAGCAAAATGCGCCCGGGGCCGCCCGCGAGGACGAAATCACGCCACGAACTATCCCAAAAAACGGGGAATCATCCGAGCCGGTCACGTGTCTCGCGCGTCTTAAATTAATTCACGGGGCCGCGATCAGCCGACGAGGGCATGGCGACGACATCGATTCGACCGGGCGCGACGCGCACATCCTCGGTGGAATGCCGCCCGTCCGGATTTTTGTGTACACGAAACGCAGGCGGGTCATTTCAATTTCTGGAGGCTCGCCGCCGTTTCCCAACTTCGCTTTCGATCCAGCCTCTCGGTTTTCTCCGCCTCGATTTGTTTGCCCCGCGCGCTGCAAAATATTTTCCGCCGCTGCGCGTGTTTACGGCGCAGATAATAAAATGCTAATGCGGAGGCGCGATTCGCGCGTAAACAGCATCGAGGGGCTCGTCGCTCGCGGGGATTTCGCAGGCGCCGATCAGCGGCTTTGCACTCGGCGACCGATAGGCGGGCACGCGCGCGAATTTACATTTTCGCGCTGCTGACCGGTGTGCCTCGCGCGGGATTAGCGTTACGTCGGCGATCGAGCCGCGCATTAATTTAAAAGCGAACCGCCTGGAAACTTAATGGGCGTCGCGGACTGGTACCAGGTCCACGGATTCACGCGCGAGATCGACCGTGAACGACGCGTGTACAGCTTTTCTTTTGAGCGGATGGGACAATCGTAATGTTTTATGCGTTTAAGCTCGATTGTCGCTAATAATTGTTCTGTAACTTCAAGGAGTAATCGGTTAAGACAACTTTTCGTGTTTTTAAGAAAATGCAGTTTTGATGTCTTAAATAAATGATTATTTTTGGAAGCCACGAAAAAAATTCGTATTACATTTGAGAGATGAAAATATCAATTTTATTTTGAATTGAAAATAAAATGCAGCCAGATTTAAAGCATTTCGGGAAGATTTTTTTAATTAAAGGTAAAATATTTAACATTAAGTGGTTTTCATATTTAATCAGTGGACAGGATTTTTGTTGAAATTTTGAATGTCAATATTTAATTTATCAAAATTGATATTGGCAAGTGCGAATTAGCTGGCATAATTCGTATAATGGAAGTTGTAATAGACTGACTCGAAGCTACGTCAGTATAAAAATACTTTTAGAAGCTTTTATATGAATTTAATTGAAAGGTAAATGAAATTAAAACAACTGATTATTTTTTATATTATTTAATTTACAAATTTTCTTTATATATTAAAATTTCATTTAGAATAACAATTTTCATGAAAGAATCTTCCGACCTCAAAAACATTTTATTTTTATTAAAACTAACGAGCACAAACAAATACGTAGTATAGTCAACAAAAACAAATTGAATTTCAGGAGAATGTTTCAATTTTCGTCACACAATTCGATATTTTTATAGAAAATGTTTTCGAGCTTCTAAAAGAATTATAAACAGAATTCAAATTCAAGTTTCGAGTTTGTTGGTTATACTACTTAATATTTATATAGAAAATATTTTGTTATATCCATATATTGTAAAAAGAAATATTTTCATTGAATTAATAGCGAAACTTTCTGTTTGTATAAATGCAATAAATGCTCAATAACGTAGTCGAAGTTTCACCGTGAAAAATATTTATTTGAACACAAAAAATTGGAATCACAACGATTGTATAAAAAGAATATAAAAAAAATTATTATAAACTTGCTACTACGTAATTAAGATATAAACTTGCAATTACATTTTTCTTGCTAGTGCAGTGCTTGTAGAAGCATTAATGAAGTGAAAGCAGTTCAAACACAAGGGACTCCAATTTTCTTTATCAAATAAATGAATTTTCATCGTTTATTTTTTGAAAAAAATGTGTACGAAGCGTACAAAAGCAACGGCAAAAATCGAATTGTATAAAGCGGGAGCTTCGCTAATTTATCTCCTTATTGCACGCCTCGATCACAGGTATACCATTAATTTACTACGTATAGCAAATACCTATGTATTTAAATATTTGGTTTCACACGAAATTACTATGCTAACATTTGTTTTTCATCTCTGTTATATTAAAAATATACAGTGTAATTTGATGTGCCGTATTTCGATGAAGGCAGTGTAGTAATTCATTTACTAAATTCATACGCGACATATAAATATACAAATATATATATATATTATATATATTATTTTACATGCTAAGTAATATACTAAGGCACTTAAAGTTATAAAAAAAATAGTAAAAGGGAAACGAGAGATAATAAAGTATTCTTTTTTTGAAGTGGCGCGTGTAGTGAGAATGAATCCGGAACAAGGGGAAAACAATGTTATAGGGATTGTAAAGGGCAGTGATGAGGAGCGGGCGTTCGTTCGCTACTTTTTTTTCTCGTGTAATATTATTTCGCATTCATTCGTTCTTTTTACGTCGTTCCCTTCTTCCTCACGTCGCTAAAATTAGTTTTTCTCTGTGAGCTTTTCTTTTTCAACACCGGGGCTGTTATTGCGGCTAGCCTATATATACGTTCGATGTGATGCGGTGTTAGTTCTTGATGCACACTTGGCAGCGACTTATTCGGGAGCGAAGATTGCCAGCCTTGAGGGTCTGCTTCTCGGGCTTCTGGAATTGGCTGCGATCCTCGATCGTCGCCATCCAGAAACTGAACTCGTTCGAGTAGTAGTGGCAGTGGCCCTTGGCGCCGTTGCACTCAATGAACGGAGTGGCACGGAAGTCCTCCAGACAGGACCCAGGACTAGACAGCGACTGTCCACCACCTTGTGAACCCGCTCCGGTATGCTGCGAATTCAATTATTTTTAGTATTCTTCTACTCAATTTCATTCGGCAAATATTGGTACATTCGATTTTTTACATACCATTACGAAACTGTATCCAATCCAAAGACCGGACCATCCGTCAGGACAATCAGGGATACTGAGCGATTGACTGTGGACAGCTAACACATTCGTAGGAACCTCGCATACGACGCACCTGGGATATCATCATTT
The DNA here is from genome assembly GCA_035586675.1 of Eurytoma californica. Taxonomy (NCBI): domain Eukaryota; kingdom Metazoa; phylum Arthropoda; class Insecta; order Hymenoptera; family Eurytomidae; genus Eurytoma; species Eurytoma californica. The sequence continues at coordinate 3,673,385 of JAXIUT010000009.1, read as the reverse complement.
ATTTAGAGTCAAAATTATATAATAATACATTTTAATTTTAAATGTATTATGTATAAGTTATGCTTTATTTCTTTGTAAAATAAGATTATTTATTTTTTTAAGTATTTTGAATATTAGTTAATATAATAATTGGTTTATTTTTCGTACCTGGATATGTATTCCTCTATTTGTCCGTCTTCGACAGGCATCATTGGAATTGGACTGGTTGTCGAGAGCCAATAAGATCGATCGTTTCGGCTGGCATAGTGGCAAACGCTATTTGCGTCGCAGAATAGGAAGGGCATCGTCGAGAACTTTCTTACGCAGGAGCCAGCATAACCTGTTCACGAATAAAATTTATAAGACGAGTTCCAACAAGACCTGTAGAAGCGAATATCGTCGATGCGATAACAAATGTATTTTATGTGCTTGCACATACAGCAACTTTTTTTTATGGAATTATCCTCAAATTTTTTATAAGACAATTGAAAGGTAAAGCTGCATTTTGAAGCAACATAATTACCTAAATCTTGAGAATGCGCTCTTTCGTCTCCGTCAGTATGTAATAAACTGTAACCCTCCCAAAGTTTTACATGACCTCGTTCGCACTCCGGTACGGCCTGGCTTTGGCTGTGCTTTACAAGTAGAATACCGGTGAGGTAATCGGGAGCAGCCTCACATGGGAGGCCAGGTTCACCAGGATGACCTGGTTGACCAGGAGGTCCTTCAATACCTGTTTCTCCTGGAGGACCTTCCAAACCAGGCAAACCTCTTAATCCCGGAGATCCAGGAGGTCCGGGTAAACCGATCAAACCTTTAGGACCATCAACACCTGGGAATCCGGGCACACCTTGATCACCCTTATCACCAGGCACTCCAGGAGGTCCAGCGGGTCCTATTAAAATGTTTGAATATATAATTTAAGATTCATTTACTTAAATAGTAAAGAATTATAATAAATATATAAAATATTATACCTGGGAATCCTTGGTCTCCCTTTTGTCCTCGAGGAGCCGCAACAGGTAAGCATGCATCTCCTTTATCTCCTTTCTCTCCTTCTAAGCCTACAGCGCCAAGGAGACCGTCTAATCCAGGGTAACCTCGATCTCCCTTATCTCCTGGAGCTCCTTGCAAACCGTTCACACCGTCCCAACCCCGTTCTCCCTTTTCTCCTTCTCTACCTTCCAAGCCATCGCGACCTAAAATTCCAATGCAATATTTTTTTGAAAAAGTTACTAATTCATAAATTTTTAAAAAGTTTTAAAAAGTGAAAGAATGTCTTTATACCTGGGAAACCGATCTCTCCTTTTTGTCCTTTCTGGCCTGGAAAACCTGGCTGACCTTCATCTCCTTTGGAACCTCTTTCACCCACCATACCTGGCATTCCATCAATTCCAGGACTGCCAGCTCGACCTGGTAGTCCAGTAGGACCTGGCGGTCCAATATCTCCCTTCATTCCTTGCAATCCCATAGGCCCTGGAAGCCCTGATTCTCCTTTCAGTCCTGGTAATCCAGTTAAACCCCTCTCTCCCTTTGCTCCCGGTGTTCCTGGGAAACCATCTCTGCCATGTTTTCCGTGAAGCCCTGGAAGTCCTTTTTCTCCCTTAACAGTTAGACCCGGTGGTCCCATCACACCAGGTAAACCGTAATCTCCTGTTAATTATTATTTTTTCCATGATTATATAAGAAATAGAGGACTACTGTATAATATGCTTTCATGAAAAATATTTTTCGTTTATAATACATTTTTTTATTTAAAATAATTTGAAAATATATCTTTTACTATTTTTTTAGTTTTAAACTTTCAATATTGTAGATACATTCTTATTTTTATTTATAATTTACCTTTCTCTCCCTGCAGACCAGGTGCCCCCGTATATCCTGGTTGTCCAGTTTCACCTTTAATACCTTTATCTCCTGGGAATCCAATTGGTCCAGGGGGGCCAATATCTCCTTTTTCACCATCACGTCCAGAAAATCCTGGTATGCCCGGTTCTCCCTTATCACCTTTAACATTTACTATTAAACCAGGTGGGCCTCGATCTCCTTTATCGCCTGGAATTCCTGGATAACCAAGTGGTCCTTCTAGGCCTATAAATTTTTATAAAAAAAATTTTTTTTTTTTTATTTTGTAATTTACTATAATTCTATTTATCTTAATTTATAACATGAAATATTAACAAAACAGTACGTATATATTGAAATACCTTCTAGACCACGTTCTCCTTTTGGTCCATCGACACCTGGTCTTCCAGGAGGTCCCATTTCGCCATCTAATCCAGGAACACCCTGGAAACCTTGGGGTCCAACATCACCTTTCTCTCCATCAATTCCATCAACTCCCGGTAAACCAGGTTCACCTTGTAACCCAGGGAATCCCTGTGATAATATGTGTGTTAATAATATACCCACAATCATATGTATCTATATTATTCTTTTAAATTTAATATTCAATTAACGTAAAAATTTTTACTCCTTATTATATAAATTGAAAGTTAAATTAATACTTACAGTATCACCCTTTGCTCCAGGGAATCCACGAATTCCAACGTCTCCCTTAAAGCCCCTTTCACCTGGTATGCCGTCCCTTCCAGGTAAACCAGGTTCACCCTTTTCTCCTGGTAAACCATCTCGACCGTAACCAGGCTTTCCAGGTTCTCCTTTTTCCCCGTCAATACCATCGCGCCCAGCCGGTCCTTGAGCTCCTCGTATTCCTGGCATTCCGGGTTCACCCTTTTGACCTTTCTCTGAAACTTGACCAGGTTCACCTTTTTGACCCTAAATTCAACAAACGCGCGGAAATACATAAATTATTCATTAAATCCATTAATTCTTTATTAATCATCGTAAATGTACTAGCAATAGTTACTCACAATAAAACCAATTTCTCCTTGGTCTCCTTTTTCTCCTTGCAATCCTACAGGACCTATTGGTCCGGGTTCTCCGGGGTAACCAACATCACCCTTTACACCTGGTTCACCTGCAGGACCAGGTTTTCCATCCATACCAGGCATACCAACAAATCCTTGTAATCCCTTTTCTCCTTTGTCACCTCTTAAACCAGGTGCTCCATCAATACCCGGTCGACCTTTCATATAAATGCAAACATTTTATAAAATTATTAGATTAATTATAATTTCATAATATTTAATTAATTCATGTACAAGTTTTATTACCTTGAAGTCCAGGTGATCCGCGTCGCCCTGGGAAACCTTTAGCACCGTCTATACCTGGCACTCCTATATCACCCTTTGAACCAGGCAGTCCAGTTAAACCAGGTCTTCCCGGCTCTCCCGTTAATCCCATTTCGCCTTATTAAGAATTTTAAGAGTTAGGTAAAACAGTTTTACTTAAACCGAGCAAAATAATATTTTTATTTAATTTATACCCTTTTCTCCATCCGTGCCAGGAGTACCCATTATTCCCGGTGGTCCTGGCGGGCCAAGTGGTCCAATGTCGCCCTTTTCTCCAGCTCTGCCGGGTACTCCGTTAATTCCTGGTTCTCCTGAATCACCTTTTTCTCCAACGAAGCCTTGTATTCCAGCATAACCTATAGGACCATCTTTTCCCTGTATACCGGGGAAACCTTTGTCTCCCTTAGGACCTTGCGGTCCTGGTAAACCAGGACTTCCTTTCATTGATATTCCCGCTTCTCCCTTAGTACCCTTAGGCCCATTTAGACCAGGATATCCTCTAGGACCATCTACACCTGGATCACCGGGGAATCCCATTGGTCCAGTGTTACCTTTTTCACCTCGCGGTCCAGGCAATCCTCGAGGACCTATTGGTCCTGGTGATCCAATTGGACCAGGAGGTCCAGGTAACCCCTTAAATTGATTGTAAAATATTAAAATTTGTTATAATTTCAATAATGCAAAATATTTATTTCTAAATTTAAACGTACAGTTTCACCAGGATAACCTCGGTCACCCTTCTCTCCGTCGTATCCTGGAATACCCGGCTCTCCTTTTACTCCTCTGTCACCTGGAGGTCCAACTACAGCTTGCGTAATGCTCAAAGGAGGGCATACTCCTATTAAAATATAATTTTACTTTAAAATGTTATAAAATAATTTTTTTGTATAAGGCAAAATTAAATTCCTTTCATACCTGGCTCTCCTGTGTTACCCGGTAATCCTGGTTCACCTTTAGGACCAGGATAACCATCGGTTCCTCTGTCTCCTGTGTCGCCCTTAATACTCAATCCCATTTCTCCTTTTCTTCCAGGTATTCCAGACCTTCCCGGTGATCCATCTTGTCCAGGAAAACCTCTCTCACCCTTTAAAATTTATTAACGTTGTTATAGTTTTTGCATATACTAATTACTTTAATAAAAGTTTTCATACATACCGCATCTCCTTTCGTTCCCGGAAATCCGGGACTACCAGACATGCCCTTTTCTCCTGGAAGTCCTTCTGGTCCAAATGGGCCGACTCTACCTTCTTCTCCGCGCTCACCTTTTTGACCTTTTTCCATTTTAATTTGATTCTCTGTTATCAGACAATCTTGACCGGCTGGTCCTTGCTCACCAGGTAAACCTGGCATTCCATCGCTTCCCTGTGATGGAAATTATTATTATTATTTATTATATCACAAGAAAATGTTATGTATTAATACACTTACTCTTGGACCAGGAAGACCAATTGGACCAGGCAGGCCGTCAAGACCTGCTTCTCCAGGAAAACCTCTTTCTCCAGAAGGCCCGCGAGCACCGGGCAATCCGTCAACACCATCAAGACCGCGATCTCCTTTTAATCCTTTTAGTCCAGGAAGGCATTGCGTACATCTACCTCCAATTTCTCCTTTTTCACCGGGTATACCGGGGAAACCAGGTGCACCATCTCTACCCGGCGCTCCAGGTTCTCCTGGTGCACCAGGTGCACCTGGTGAACCAGGAATGCCTTCTAAAGAATCACCTGGTCGGCCTCTTGATCCAGCGTAACCTCTCTCTCCTTTTTGTCCTTTAGTTCCGTCTCTTCCTGGTACTCCATCCATTCCCGCTGGACCCTTAAATAATATATTTCAATAATTTATCTTAATTGTTTTTAAAATGTATTGTTTTTAACGTTTTAGACACTTTATTTAAACTAGGATAGAAAAAAAATAAACTTACAATAATAGAAAGTCCCTTTTCGCCGTCAAGACCTCTAGGGCCCGGAGGTCCCATTGGTCCATCAAAACCGGGTGGTCCAGGTTCTCCTGGAAATCCGGCAAAACCTGCATCTCCTTTAGCTCCTTTTTCACCCGGTAAACCTTCTGTTCCTGGAACTCCAGCCAATCCTGGACCTCCGGGTTTACCAATTGGACCTCTCGGCCCAGGCTCTCCAGAAAATCCATCAGAACCTCTTAAACCCATAGGACCCGGATATCCCCGCGGACCTTTTTCTCCAGGTGGGCCTGGTTGTCCTTTACCACCCTACGTAACAATTTTCATTAAATTAATTTTTATCCTTAACTTATTAAATAACTATTTTTTTCTTCTTACTCCTGGAGGGCCTTGAGGTCCTCGTAAACCGGGTATACCAGGAGATCCATCAAGTCCAGCATCTCCTTTTATCCCCGCTGGACCAGGTAATCCCTCAGCTCCATCCATACCTTGATCACCTTTTCGTCCTGGAGGTCCTGGTGGCCCAGAATAACCATCTCTGCCCTAAAAATTATTTTATATTTTCATAATTTAATTCACTTTAATTTTAGTACACATAAAATAAATTAATTAATTTTATCATACTCGAATTCCAGGTGCTCCTGGGAGACCTTTTTCTCCTTTGGGACCATTTAATCCAGGAATGCCATTATCTCCAATAAATCCGGTGTCTCCTTTCTCTCCTTGTGAACCCGTATCACCCTGTGGTAAATAAAGAAAATAAAAGAATCGATTTAACTAAATTTGAAGTTTCAGTGTCGGTTATAACTTTACCTTATCACCCTTCGCTCCTGGAAGTCCCATGGGACCAACGGTGCTATATGGTGGTTTTGTAAGTGAATTAAAATCACCTGGAGGACCGACATCACCTTTTATTCCTTTATCTCCTTTTGATCCTTCGAAGCCTACACCCATATGACCTTTCTCTCCTTTAGGTCCGGGAGGACCTGAAAACCCCTAAAAATAATGAAGTATTTTATTAACAAAAGGTAATTACATAATTTTGAAAGTTTTAAAATTAAAATTTTTAATCTCACCATTGGTCCTTCTTGACCTTTCGGACCAGGCAAACCGGGATATCCTTGAGGTCCGGGAGTTCCTCTTGCACCCGGCACTCCGTCGATTCCAGGTTCACCTTTCTGTCCTGTTAAAAGCCGACCGCAGTGACCTGCTTCTCCTTTGTCTCCTTTACTTCCCAGGGACCCTGGCAATCCTCGAGGACCAGGTTCTCCTGGTAATCCGTTGATACCGGGAGCTCCCTGTATTTTCGTTGATAATATATTCGTCACATTTATAAACAACTCTTCAATAACTTACATCAGTTCCATTACAACCGTCTCGACCAGGCAATCCAGAAGGTCCTGGAGCTCCGGAAAGACCGGGTACTCCATTTTGTCCAGGGTGACCAGGAAGACCCATTTTTCCCTTTGTAAAATTTAATTTTGCTTTTCATTAAAAGGATAACAAAATAAATGATTAATTTTTTATAATCTACTAACCCGTTCTCCACGAATACCCCGCTGACCTTGGGGCCCAGGATCTCCTTTACCACCCTTTTGTCCTATGAAACCTTCGGCTCCGGGAAAACCACGTTCTCCTTTAGGTCCGATTGGTCCCATCAATCCAGGGGGTCCCTGAAGTAACAAAATTAATCATTTAAATTCTTTTAACTCTTAATACAAAATAATATTAATAAATAATTCTATCATCGTGCGATAGATTCATTTCAAAACAGATTTGATAATGCCACCTACTCTAGAACCCTTTTCAGCGAAACATTTGGGGTAACAGCATCCAGAACCAGTGCAGTTTGTCTGTGCACCTGGAGCAGGATAGACCCTGTAATTGCTCGGGTAACCTGTCTGCCCATATGCATCTCCTCGAGTTCTATTTTCCTCATATTGACTTCTGGACTGGCTATTCCAACTATTCCAATTGGTCTTCGATTGGGCATCCCAATTTTCTTGGGCTCTGGAATTCCAGGAGCTCGAACCTGCATTTTGGCGCGCTTCGTTATTGACTTCTATAGGTCGTCCGTTCGGATGGTTGTCTTCTGTAGGATAATCGTAATTATCTTCGTAATTATCCGGCGGCCTATCCGGTGATCTACCTGGTACGTCACCTCGGCGCGGCTCATTATAATTTGGATTGCGCTACAAATAAGAAAAAAGTGTTAGATTTTTTTATTGAAATGTACGTAATTTTATTTTGCCTAATCATTAAATTTAATCTAATTGTTTGGTTTATAAAAATTTATTCTTAAATCTTTTTTATAATTTGTTTTTAAAATTATATCTTTTTTACTAACTAAATAGTAATACAGTTAACAAAAATGTGGCACATAACAAAATTAGATTCTTTGATAAATCTAAGAAAATTTTTAAAACATCAGGAAGAAATTGATGTTGTTTGAGATCTAGACTTAATCTACGAGCTAAATTACCGTAGATATTTGATGACCCCTTGTTGGCCTTCACCCATACGAGATATTTTAAATCTTACGAAATTTTCTGCTTATCATTTTACGCCACAATTAACTTGAGCTTAAAATTATTTAACATTATAAAATAATTTCTTTTGAACTTTATTCAATTTATTTACTAAATAAAAGCAAGAAATTAATGATTCTTAAAATTTAATAAAGGGTATTATTTATTTGCATGGAATACCTTGCCTATTCAAATTAATTAGTATTCCTTATTCTAGTTATCTTTAATAAAAATCACATTTTTATAAACATTTGATTTCTTTTTAATGAATGTGCTCATTGATATGTGACCAAGCTGTTTCATAAGATTTATAAAGTTTTTCCTGCAGCGAACCACCATCATGAATATCTCAGAATCAAGCTAACCTACGTCAGTCGTTTTTAAAACTACAAAAATTATAATCCTCAATAGTAAACTTGATGTCAATGGCATCAAGAGAATAAGATGCTAAATGTGATATAAATAACATCAAGAGAAGAGAAACTAATTCGAACATTTTTTACATCAACCAAAAAAATGAGATTTTAAAAGCAGAAAAAAATATATCCGCAAGGCACACAAGAGTGAATTTCGCGAGGAAGCCAAGTTTGCGAATCAGCATGTCTGATTTCGAGTCAGCGGCGACTCCGTAGCCTCTCGGCTATCAGTGCAGCGTAAAAAGACCTCGCCACATGGGCTGCACTTTCTATTCGCCGGGCGAGCCGTGCGGAAATTTTCACCCAAAGGCGGGCGACAGAGCATACCGAGCGCTGCCCGATCCGTTTCGGCGGCCGAAATCTCCCGATAACGAGGTGGTCGCGTTAAGAATCGCTCACGCGGGCGATTACACAATTGAGCGCGTCTCGTTCGCGTGCCTCCTTCCACCTCGTCGCCCCCCTCTCCATCCAAGCGTGTGTGTATCACTTAATCGCGCGACTCCTCCTCGCCTCCCTCTCATCTTTCTCCGCATCTCGATTTTCTCCCCTCCTGCACCCGCCGTTCCTCCGGCGATACGAGAGAGCGTGCCGACGACGACTTTTAAACTCAAGATCTGGGACATGTACACAAGTCGCGCTGAATTATATTTCGCACGACAGAGGCTCTCAAATGACGGGTCTATGTCGTTTCCTATTTACTGCGTCTAGCGATTTAATTTGACTTTTTGATTTGACGATTAGACTTGCGATCGTCGTCGCGTTGAAAGTATTTTTCAAATTGTACGCTAAATTGCGTCTATCCACTGACTAGACACGATGAACGCATGGATTGTAGGAATTTGGGTGAATAGTTTCGTAAATCTTTATTAGATATTCCATTCAAATCCTAAAATTCGAATTAATCGTAAATTAATGAGCTAGTCAGTGGACCGTTCTTTTTTACGTTACGTAAACTACTGCCCATACCAATTTGAATGAATCGACGATTTTTCCTCGGCTGTGAATAGTCGTCAACCGATAAACTTAATTTTCAGTTAAAATGAAAATACACTTCTTAAAGTTGGAAAGTGCATTAAATATCGAGCAGTGCAGTTATTTGATAGCAGTGTCGAAAGAACCGTTACTGAGGATTCCACGCGAGCGACCGTTTGCATCTCGGCGGCAGGAAAAAAAACAAAAGCTCGCGGCGAAACTGCAAATTTGTCCGAGCGCGATAAGGAGGGGCGTGGGGCGGTGTCCGCCACAATCGAAAAGCTGCAGGCGCGCGGCGATGCAAATGAGCCGTCGCGGAATTAACGAAAAATCGTCGGCCGTGGGCGAACCAGTCGCGCGCCGCCACGCTGCGCCTTTCCCCGTCGCCGTGAAAATCGACCGACTATATATAAAATAATAATCCCTTTTTTTAGGCCCGAATAGCCGGGCGCCATCACGCGCGAGGAATAATAATAATAATGCGCGAAGTAGGCGTCGCTCGTCTATTCTCAGATCGCCCTTATTTTTCCTCTCGAAAGAATACGAGAAAAAAAGTGAGGGGGCGAGATGCCGAGTTGCGAACGCCGGTGGCGATCGCTAGCTTTTTTCCCCCGCTTCTCCATTGATGCGTCAATGCGGACTCGTAAATTTTCCGGAGTGAAGAGGAGAGTTGCTCGAAGAATAAATAGTTCGATTGCTTATATTTATTTTCTTGGATGCATGGATCCTTTTAGAATAATCCCAAAATAATCAATGGGTTCAGCACGTAAACAAAAAATATATACGGTGCACCGACGTGATGGATTATCCTACTCTACTTTATTGCGTACAAATCACTTTTATTTACGAGATAAATTCTTTATTTATGTAGTGCCGTTACATTTAAATGGTTGCTATTTTTTATGTACTTTAATACTAATTTCATCAAATAAAAGATTTTTAGACTTATTATAACTATGTTTCATTTACAAAAAATTAAAAAAAAAATAAACTTAGAATTATAATAAGAATCTTTATTGTAAACTAAAAAAAATTAATTTATATTTAATAATCAAATTAAATTTAATAATCTGCTTTAGATTATTTTATGAAATCATGTGAAGCTAATAAAGAAATAATTTATTAAAACTGAAAAAACATGGTTATACAATTTAACATTAATAATTTCACAATATAAAATAAAAATAATATTAAATTAAAAGATCCTTTATAAAAATGCAAAATATTAATATATACATTTACAAGGAAAGACATTAGCATGACCGATAAAACTTCCTATCCCGCTTTCTAATCGCGTCTCAAATTAAATTAATGGAATTCCGAGAAAATCGCCAGTCGTTATCAAAATCAGTCATCCGACTCGAAGTTGCCCACGCGAAATGCACAAAGAACTTTCTTGAAAAAATCGTCAAAGTAGTGCAATTGCGATCACCCGCGCCATGCGGCAAAAAAGAAAAAACGTGACAAGGGGAATCCCCGCGGTGGCGCCTGGGAATCCCGCAACCGGCGGGCGGCGGCACGCGCGGCGCGCAACCGGTTGCCGTGCCTCGGGGGGCGGCCCGCGAGAGAAACCCGATCTGCTTCCCCCGCGCTTGCGGCGCTTGCACCGCCGTCGCCGCTGGAACCGGGGGCGCGCGACTCGCGCCTCCGATCGTCACTCGGCGCGCGGACGGCGAGCCGCGCGGAACTCTCTCATCATCGCACGCACACGCACATCACCGACGCGCCCGTTTATATGCTAGCACGTGCGCACTTACCCCTTGGGCGGCGACGACCAGGAACACCAGGGATGCGACGAATCTGCAAACAGAAAAATACAGTTCTCCAGTCATTTTCACGCTCATTTTTACACTTCACGAGTAATAATTTTTTGATGATATTGGAGTATTTTTTAGAAGGACCGGGAAAATATATTTAAAGACGGAGGTTGGTGGGTACCGATCGTACGCTAATGCCGATTTTTTTTTTTTTTTATTGCGGTTGATTAAAAAAATTAATTGTTGAACGCGATGTTAAATTAGAAGTGAAGGGAGTGAACGCCCTTCCACTTTTCCGCGAAGAGAATAAGGAGCTGGGCGGATCGGACCCACGGAATTCACGTCACTTCGGGGCGGGTCGAGCTGCGAACAAAAAAGGAGGGCCGCGCGCTCCTCCGGTCCGGGAGGAACCAGTCGTGCGGCCGCGTCAAAGTCGAGAATCGCGATGCGCCCGCATGCATTATCATAATTCAATCGGCCCTTTCTTTTCTTCCAACCGACTTTAAACCCTCGCTCTCGCCGTTCGAAAAAGTCCGATACTCGCGTACCGATCACCACCGCACTAAAACGAAAAATAGCAAAAAGCACTATTGCGCAATCGGCAGAAATCGGCTCGAAAAAAAATAAGCGAAAAATAGATTTATTTCGAAAGGAGACTCACCGCCATCCCAGCCGGGTCATGTCGCGGTTTCGCGCTTATGCGCGAGCGCTCCGGGGGCTCCGATCTTCGGGGTCGACGCTGGCGGCTCCGTGCGGGAGTCCGGACGGGGCCTCGGGTCCCGTCCACTCCTGGGCGCTCGCTCTCCCGGGCGCGGCTAGGGCAGCTCTCTCACGGCCGAGCCTGGCGGCCAAGTCCCGTCCGTCGGCCGTCGCGGCGGCGGCAAGACAGCGGAGCGCGCGCGGCGAGAGAGAAGCGCTCGGGCACTCGGAAGGAGGGCGACGGGCGAGAAAGCGCAGCGCGCGGCCAGGCAGATACGCTGCAGCGGCGGCACTCCCGGCGCTCGGTCCCGTCCCGGGAGCTCCCTCAATGAAAACTACGCGCGCTCGTCCCCGCGCTCGCGGTGGCGGCGGCGGCGGCGGAGGCGGCCGGCGGTGGTGGTGGCAGCCCGAATTCCTCCGCGGCGGAGCGCCTCCGCCCTGGCGCGCCCGCGGAGGGAGGAGGGGGCCGAACCGCCCTGCCGGCGGCGCCTCCGAGGCCGCCAGTCCGAGCGCGCATCTCCTCCCGAGCGTTGCGCGACCCGCGGGCAGCGCGCGCAGGGATACAGTGCAGATAAGTGCGCAACGGCGGGAGCGGGGCGCCGCCGCCGCCCGGAGAACGCCCGCGCGCCCTCCCGCCGCCGCCGAGAGAGAAGGCGAAATCGGCGCGCGCGCCGCAGATCGAGAAAGCTCCTCCGCGGCAGAGCAGACCCGCGCCCGTGAGCCGACGGGACAGCGCGCAGCGACGAGACCGCCAGAGACGACGGGAGCGGGCCGTTCGCGCCGAGCCCAGCGAGGACGGAGCTGCGAGAGGAGGGCTTGCTGAGGCTGAGGCCGGCCCGGGGCGGGAGCGCGCCCTAGGCATGCCGACGGTGAAGCGGCTGCACCGGCCGACGCCGGCGAGAGCCGGCCTCTATCTGCTGCTGCTGGCGCTCGTGTGCTACCTGCCGGCGGCTCGGGCTGTGGTGAGTACACGAGTTCAACCGATCGCTCCGTTCGCGCGCGATCGGTTGCGCTTTGCGTTTTTCATTTTTCTTCTTTTTTCCTTTTTTAAAATGCTTGGGTGTCGTGCGTCGGCGCGGCATCAAAGTGCATAAGGCGATTTGCACGCGCGCGCAGCTAAGCTCGTTAAGAGGAGCCCGAGCGGTGGATCGCGGAGATTGAGTCTCGCGCCGCCGCTCGGGAATGAATCGGCGCATGTGCTCGGGGTGTGCGCGCCCGCGATAAAAACCGGCCGCGAGAGCGCGGCGTCTTTCGCCGTGGGGCTTCTCTTCTTCTCGCTCGGCCTTCTCTTTCTCTCCCGCGTCTTCTCTCTCGTTTCCTTTCTCTCTCTCTCTCTCTTTCAGGCCGATGATTTACGAGAGAGGGAGGAGGCGAAGAAAGAAGAGGAAGGGGAAGGGGGATGGGACCGGCGGAGGGGGAGGATGCAAGCCATGGGTGGGAGAGCCGTTGCGGAGAGGGATAAACGGGGCCGTGCGGAGGGCTATTATTTCGTGCTTTAGCGTAATTTTGGAAAAAATTTATTTCCGTTGGACAGCTTTTATGCTCTACATGTGCTCGATCTTTTACCGAGATTCGATGATCAATCATCGTAAGCCGTGATCAGTGTATACACGATGGGACTTTGGGGATTCTCCATGTTTACTACTGTGCTTGTAAACAATTTATTTTTCGATCATTTGTTTATGAGTACAATTCTATTGCATAAGTCTTTACATAACAACATGTTTGTTTTTTAATTTTGATTACTGTAATCGAATTATCTTAAACCTATAAAAACGATATTTCCTTTTTAGGGTTTACTTGTTAACCAATTTAATTGTATTTGGTTTTGTATCAATTTAAAATCTTGAACAGAATATTAATTTAATTCAACATTAATTATTCTCTTAATACACAATGATAAGCAAAATGAAACGAGCGCTATAAAAACTTTTCGCAACGCAAGAAACGGGCGTTTAGTACGTCTAGCTCTCGGTAGCGAGCGACGAGCGAAGGCGCACGTGCGGCTCGAACCACGCTAAGAAACAAAAAACCCGAAAAGATAAGAAAGGGTGATAACGCCCGCAGCGGCGGCGGCCAAGAAAGACTGGGTCGCGCTGAATAAGGGAAAACGAGCGAAAAGAACCGGGCGTTAATTCGTCGAATTCGACGCAGGGGGCGAGAGTTCATCGGCGCTTATCGCGCCTCCTCGCCGCCGGACCGAATTCAATTCCTTCGGCGCGCGCATTAATTCTCATCGGAGACAATGCGATCGCGCGGCCCTCGACTTCCGCGTTGCGCGCGGGAAACGAGAGGAATGCACCCGCGATGATCGATGCAGGCCGCTCCGCGGCGATTGAATGACTCACCGCGGCGAATCGGCTCGCGCTTAAAACGTCCGCCGAGACGTCGAGTTGCGTACGTATACGCGCATTGTGCAGACAAATCAGTCCGCGGGAAATCATAACATGCCACTCCGGCTGATTGACTGGTCCGCGCGTCCCCAATTGATTTTGACGGATTTTGATTCAATCAGGGGGAAAGGATTTCTTTTTCGACTTTTAATAAACAATTCAAACTTTTCTTATTAATACTGAGGTTTGCGTCACTTGCAGATATTTGTCCGTTTATTTTATAAATAGCAACAATTAAGTGTTCCCACGATTTTGATGTAAGGTGCTTGTAAGTTTCTCGATTAAACGGCGAACTCATCAGTTTAATAATCGGTGTTAAATTGTGCGTAATGAGCGAAAAACTCAAATTGAGCGGATATAGCGCGCACAAGCGCGTTTCGGACAAACAAAGGAAACCTGCCGCGATGCTACGATTACATTTTTTATATCATAACGCAGACACAGCGTCGGCGCTGCGGCCGTATCAATAGCTCTACCAGTGCCAGTGCAAAAATGAAAAAAATATATAAAGAGGATGACGCTCGGACGATCCCTTATACGCACGAGCGAAGTGACGTTATGAAATGAAATCGATTGTCAATGGGCAACGAACCGCATTCAACGTCGTCCCGTCCTTTATAGCTGCCTCAAGTACTCGTCTGTACTCGAATAAATTGCCGCTTGCGAAGCCATCGCGACTCGACAGTTTTTTTTTTTTTTTTTTTTCTCCCGTTTCTGTATACGACACGTAACGAAATGAGTTTCTTGCGAATTCTTTACTGGGAACTCGTTCGGTTCTCGCATTTTATTAAGCCGATAAAAAATCGCTCCCGAAAAATGTCAGCCAGCGAATATGATAATTCGTCAAACAACGAAAAAAGCTCGATTTCTCGCCCATTTACGTAAGAATTACTTATAAGGCCGTAACACGCGGTCCACTTCTCCTCGTGCAATTATGTAACTTCGACTTCGCTCCCTCTTTCCGATCGTCAAGTAAAAACCACCACCTGTTGATAAATAAACCACGTAACATATAAAACATATATAATTACGTGTGTAGAAAAGATTCTATCGTTCGTTGGAGGTATTTGAGGTTTGAAAAAATTGATCAAGACGAACCAATTGGTGATTAAGAAAAAGCCGACGTTTCGACGTTTTTATTGAACGTCCTCATCAGGGCTTGATTTAAACTTAATTAGTGCATGTTGGTAAGCCTTTCGTCAAAATCCATATTTGGAAAATCGTCAAAATTGTCAAAATTAGATGGCCAACATTGTCAAGTCAAAAAGAATTTCGAACTCTCCATTGTCACGAGTGATGGACTGATACTGATCACCAATTAATCACCAATTGGATCGTCTTGATCAATTTTTTCAAACCTCATACATAATTACGACTAGTTAATCTCCCGTATACCCCACCCTCGTTTCGTCTCATAGAATTACCGCAAAGCGTGCGTCCTAAGCGATCGGTCATCTCCGACCACCGCAAGAACTCGTCATCCCTCGTGCAATTAGCGGCGCTCTCTCGTCGAGTTCCAGCATCTGCGCTCGCGGCTCACGACTTCCGTCCGGCGGCGATAAGCCCCGCTCGTGCATAGCAAAGCGAAAAACGAGTTGGCCGGGGGGGGAGAGGCGGTGCACGAGTCCCTCCTTCTCTCTTCCGCGTCTCGCGAGAAATCGAGGGCGCGCGCGAGTTGAAGTCGCCCGGTGGGTGTCGCGCGTGGGCGACTTCGACGCCGGCCAGGAGGGCAACCCGCTCGTGGCGCGGCGGGTCCGCCAACCCCCTCCTCATTAGGGCCCCCGACAATGCACGCCGGCCGCCGTATCAGCGGCGGTCCATCGGTGCCCCCGGCCTTTTCGGCGCGCCGCGCCGAATTTAATGCCGGGGAGAGCCGGTTCCCGCACCGGTGGGCCCGGCCCGATGGCGGGCCCGATAAAGGAGGCGATCGCGAAACCAGGGACTACTTTCGAGGTGCTCTCTTTCTCTTGGACGTTTCTCGGTCAGCGATAATTATTTTATCAAATTTGCGGTTATCGATGCTGACGCGGGAAGAGACGGGCATTGCTTCTTTTTCGCACTTTTACTCGGCTGAGTGAGTTATGGGATCAGTTTTTTACTATATACTTTTTATAATTCTAGAATTGAAATCTAATGGTTCATCTGCCTATAATCGATAAAATCGATGCTCGTATATCTAAAATAATTTCTAATAAAAGTGATAGAAATAAATTTACGGAGATCGTAGAAAGAAAGTAGTTTTGATTAGTAAAGGATTGATACGACACTGGTCAATTCATTTCACAACAGGCATATTAAGTTCTGCGAATCTTTCTTCCAGTAAATATGAATGAAAAATTTTATCGAATCATTCGATTACCCACTGGACATCAATCAATTTGTAAATTGAATAATCTCGTCTTACAAAATGTAATCATAATCTAAAGAATTCGCCGACGGCTCAATTGATTCGGTGAGCGCATCGAGCAAGCCTCGTCCGTAGCTCCTTGAATGTTTTGAGGCTCTCGCCCGAGATACGCGATTCTCCGAACGATCTCGTAACTCAACTTAAAAAAAAGCTCGACTGCATCGGAAAAAAAGAGGAAGACGGGGGAAAGAATCTACCCCGTCCCCCGGAGCAAACTGAACCGCTTATACACGCAGTTATCGGTAATTATCGCCGCTCCCCATGTGAAAACGCGCCCGGCACAATCGTCGACTCAGCCAGGCTTGCGCTCGGCTATCAAGTCGTAAAGCTCGGACGAGAGCGGCCGATAAATCCGCGGGACCGTCCGAGCCAATTAAGCTCTGCTCCTTATCTAAATGGCCGTGCGCGGCTACCGAGCGTACACGCCGCCGGCGAAGGGGCTGCGCGTCGTTCCGGGAAACCGCGAGTTCAAGTACGCGACGAAAATACCGGCGACGGTTGCCGGAAGCATGAATGAAGCGCCGATAAAGCGCGCGTCCCCGGCCGATTATCCGGCGGCGTTACGTCCGCGGCCGGCGATAACCCGGAGGAGCAAAAAAAAGAAACGAGAGGAGGAGGCGCCGAATCGAGTGAACCCACCGTGGCAGAGTTTATCGCCGAGCGGGAGATAAGGGCGCGGGGGGATAGGCGCTGCTTCGCGGAACTTGTCGCCCGAGCCGATGTTCCGGAGCGGCGGACAGATGTCGAGGCGGCGCGGACTTTGTGCACGGGAGCCGGCCCCTATACGACGCCCCAAATCTATTTTTCATGATTCTATATTTGAGGAGTTAAGTCATTCGCCGAGAATCCCTCCGCGGAAATATTATAAAGGAGGCTGCGCCGATAAAAAAAAACTTAAATGCGGCCGGCTATATTTTGGGGTTTTAACAGATTGGCCGGTAGTAGAGACAAATTAGACTATAGCTTGTTCTTTATTGCTGCGAGTGTTTCGGAAGTTGCAGTGTAAAATGTTACATTTTTTAAATAGAAAATTATTCATGCACTGAACTAGTATCAAATGAATCACACTGCTGAGTAATAATTTAGACAGACTCGCGATTAATAACGAAATAAGAATATTTTTCTTTAAATTTTTTTATAACGCATTTTAATCAACAGCGGCAAGACTGATTACTTTAAATCATGAAATTTCGACGAAAAATAAAATTAAAGCGACTTTAAGCGTTACGCGAAGATTAGAACTTATAGAACTGATTGAGCGATAAATTACGGCCTGAGTCCGTTACACGAGTCTAACGAATCTCAAATCAGTAGCCTACAGTAACACGCTAGAAAGCAGCATTTATTTTTACTTCTCAAACTCGATTCAATTGAGCCACTTAGCCAATCGCAAGGAATAAATATCCACCCCATACTCCGCAAGCTTCGCTATGTTTACAAAACAGCAATCCGCAAGAAACGCGAAAGCTCCCGGCGCGTTGGAAAAAGCACGGATCGATCCGTCGAATTTCCCGTGAAAATTCTTCGGAATCGATCGGGCCGTTTGTTTGACGAATCCCGCGCGGTCCCCTTTCACTGCCGAGAGCTCTCCCCTATTAATAGATCGGCGTGTACACAACGGCGGAACATCGGCGCGGGTTCCGCGGCGGCCCCGATACCCCTCCCTTCCCCGTAGGCGCGTCGTTTATTCTTAGGCCCCCGCTCTGATCGGCACGACTATTTTTGAGGGTGCGAGGCGCGCCACCAGCGATTATGCGCCGTGCACCGGACCCCGGTATTAAACTTTTTACGAGCGTCTCGTTTCCGAGCGCCTTTTCCGCTTTTCGTGGAGGGGGAGCTTTAACGCCACCGACGCGACGGTGTGATTCACGGTCTAGTTAGTCCAGAGATTAGCCGCGGTTCCTAATTTCCGAAGTGCCACCGAGTACGTCCGCATCGCGGCGCCCAAGCGACACCTGTTGCTGCCGATTTATTTATCGATCGGTACGAGGTTTACGCTTCTTCCGAGTGCGCCGCTTTTCCGTTCGTGTATAATGTCAAAGTTGAAGTGTTCT
The DNA here is from genome assembly GCA_035586675.1 of Eurytoma californica. Taxonomy (NCBI): domain Eukaryota; kingdom Metazoa; phylum Arthropoda; class Insecta; order Hymenoptera; family Eurytomidae; genus Eurytoma; species Eurytoma californica. The sequence continues at coordinate 3,655,074 of JAXIUT010000009.1, read as the reverse complement.
TTTTACTTCTTCTCGTGAGAGGAGACAGGCGATACCCTTAGATCAGTGGGCTGTTTTAAATTTAGCAAATCTTGCGTGACGGCAGTTGAAAAGCTCATGGTCCAAGTTTTTTCAGGCTTTTCGTTATTAGCCCACCGCTGGAGATAAAGAAGACGCCCCAAGGACAGGTCACGTTCTTAAAAAATGACTCTCATAGATACAATAATAGAACGCGTAAACAAAGCGTACTTGAACGTTCTAAATCAAAAATTTTTTCCTACAAAAAAAGCTCCACGCGCGCTTTATTTTTTTTTTTTCTCCAACACCCGCGATTGGTACTGGCACGACACCGATCCATCACAAAGGCGCCGCTCGGCGGGTTAAAAAGTTTACGCGAAAGACTATGGGAGAAGAGGTCGCGACAATAAAGAGGCAAAAAGCCTAATTATCTTCAAGGCGATATCTCGGCAGCAATATTTTTCTATGCCTCGATTGTGTTTTCTCAGAAAAGCAACGTGCTTAGCTTATCGCCTCGTCGTTCGGCGACTTCTTCTTTTTTTTTCACGAGAGACGAGCCGATCTAGCTACCGATCTTGCGTGTGAAAAAATCGGTATCCCACGTAACTCGTGGCTGTCCGTCGAATTAACTGATGTAATAAAGCTCGGAAAGATAGGCCGGACTTGATGAAATCGCAAACAATTACACGCTGGATTTTCTATAACTTCCTCTTGTTTATAATAAACTAAGTCGTTTATCAAATGTTTCAGTAGATAATCATGTAATAATTTTACGCAAGTCCCGTTAATCAGTAAACAGTGATTAAAACTACGTCGTTCCTTACGATTATATCGTTCGCTTTTTTGCTTTATAATTGTGTAAAAATACTTTGTTTAGGAAAACATTTGATTTATTTCTATCAATGAGTCAAGCACTTATGAATAAGCGTATATCGGTATCAGAGCTTTGTGCGATAGAAAAATCTTAAGTACCAATGAATAAAAAGCTCGTGTGAAGTGTCCCTGACTTCCAGTAAAGCAACTATCGTCAGCGCTAATATTGCCTCGCTTAGAGCTTTTTTCATTTCGGGACGACTATACTCGTCAGTGAATTCGTAGTATCAACAGGGCTGGATTTAAAAGCACAACACGAGCAGATTTCGACTTGCACTTGCCGATTCCCAAAATACTTGAAATGCTTATTTCCGATGTAGCCGGGTCCCTGGAAAATGTTCGTCGAGTTTTGATTCAAAATTGTCTTACAATCGAATTGATGTGAAGGAAGTGAGCCTATACTTAGCCTGGCAATTGTAAATTTCAAATTAAACTAAAAATATGCACCCATTTATCCTTGTATATTGATTGTATTATAAAATGCAGAAAAACATAATTCGTAAGCTTTTAAAGTTTATATTTCATATTTCACAATGGCGCTCTATTTTTTAATTGAAAAGAATCCTTTGTAATTAGTGCAAACATGATTTAGCATTCAATTAAAATTTAAGCCTCGTTAAATAAATGAAAATGATTTCGCCGGCGATTACAACAAGATACAGCGCTCAAGCACCCTAAGTAGTACCATAATTGTCGTTAACACACATAACTTAGATCTTCATCTAATGCAGGAAGCCCGTTTTCATTACCTCGGCAAAAGGCTCCATTGAGAAGCACTGAAACAACTTAAATCTTATCTCTCCCGTTCGCCAATCCTCTCTCCCGTCCCTCTTCCTTTTGCACATCGATCATTGCAATATTACATCAAATAGAAAAAAGAAAAACACCACTGAAAATAAATCGCAGTTACCCGATCCGCAAATGTTTATTCAACAAGCCGAGACTATTAAGCCGTAAAAGCAACGCGGCGATAAAATCCACCGAAGCGTACTTCGAAGATCACAGTTATTTTAAGCCGGGCAACAAACGAAAAAAGAAAAGAAAGCGAAGAGATGTCAGTGGCGGATCGTTACTCGGCTTCTAAGGGATACAGACGCAATCGCTTACGAAACGTGCCGCGTAACCTCGATACGGCGTTATCGGCACGCCCGAGAGTCGCGGCCGTCTCCCGGCGAACTTCGCCCCGGCCGGTCCAACTTGACACTTGACATTCGTACAGGGCGGCGGAATAACTTTTCCCGCGCGTCGCGTCGGGGTAGGGCGAGATGAAAGGCCTGCTCGCGAGGGCTCCTGTCTCGCGGCGTTATTTAAAGAGTACGGGTTTTACAGAGAAAGAGTGGCTGCTCGACTGTTGACGCTCCCGACGGATCTTTCTGCACTGATGCACTTCGCCCCGATAAATATGCCGCGGGCAAGAGGCACCCGCTTGTATTTTTAGTTCGCCGATATTTTTTCTCGACGAGCAAGCGAGCTCGCAGGGCGCCGCGGAATTATTCGGCGGGTACACTCGCCGCGCCGCATTTTTACGGAGTGACGGCACGCGCAGATATTAAAGGTTTGGGCTGTCTTTTGCATTGACTGCAAGATTTTGGAGCGATCCGTTCTGCGTAAAATTTCTTCAATTTCTAACTGATTATAGATTTCTGAAGATTCCGAACCAAAGTAAAGAAAAAATTAATTAAATGCAATAGCTTTTTTTATCTCTCTAAATACGAATAAGTAAAATTCATGGATTTCACGTGTGAATAACTGCATGTGCACTTATTCTGTAAGTCGTATCCATTATTCGATAAGTGAACGGCTCTTAACATTGAATATGAACATGTAGATTGAACTTCATTTATTATTTAAGAAATTGAGAAAAAATCTCAATACAAAATGATTCTAACGTCTGCAAATTGTAATATCAGTTTGAATAACTAACGGTGGATGGCAGACGAATATATTTATTAGGATGTCTTATACATTCCTTATTATTATTATATATTTTTTTTTTTTGACATCCTAATAAATATATTCGTCTGCCATCCACCGTTAGAGTTATTAAAACAAAAATTCATTTATTATTGTTGTTCATTTTGCTATTTGCTGACTTTTCAATCGAAAGTTTATCGATTAACGAAAAGCATTTATTAATAAACTGCTTGAACATTTTTTTACTTGTAAAATTCAAGATTCGATAATTTTTGTAAGCGAACTTTCTATTTCAATTTTGTTCGATGAAAGCTCTGCTGCATAAAATCGAAGGTGCATCATCGATTACAAAAATCTTTCGCGTTAACGACGCAAGATGCAGTCCAAAGAAAACGGAAAAAAGCGCCGCGAGCGCGCGAAGTAGCGAAAAGTTGAAACGAATTCCCCCGCGCGGTAATTGCATTGTATACGACGGGGTGTTAAAAAAGTTTATTACGAGTTCCGCGGCGGGCCCGCAAGTCTCATCGGCAGTAGCGCGTTGCAACTAATTCCCAGATAAATCGGGAGATTACGAGGCGCGCCTCCCCGTTCTAGCTTGGACACACTCTGTATAAGCGATCGCTGGAAATAGCCGCGCGGGCCGCGGCTGGCTTCGCTTTGTTGGCCGCTTGACATCCGACTCCCGCCGCCGCCGCTCGATTAGAAATGGATTGAAACGAGCGCCTTCAGTTTTTACGGCGCGCCGGGGCTGCCTATTAATTTCCTCGAGATTATCGCGCGGGAGACCCGCCGTACGCGCGTCTCACCTTATACGCGTCGCGATTTCTGTGCTGGGTGAATAATCAGGGACGAGAGGGTGAACCGCTGCCGGGGGATTAATAATTTATCGAGATTTAAGGAGGTCTCGAAATAAACGTTTTCTTCGAGAAGTTTCGACCGAGGGATTTAGCCGCTGGTTCAAACTTATGACGGATTTTTTAAAATTTATAATTCTGAAGCTTTTTTTACCAGTGGATGCTACGTTCTTTTATCAATATTTTAAGGAGGTTTTTCGTATCTTTATAACGGCTTTGTACGTTTTTAATTTTCCGAAGAAGCAGGGACTGCGAGAAATCCAAAATAAACCTTCCTCGGCGATGAACTAAGTCAACTCGGTCAAGTGACATTGAGCCATTTCCACTTGCGGAAAGACGAATCAACTAGTTCCAACGTTTTTGATCACATAATGACCTTGTTCATTTTGGAGCGCATTAGCTCTGCCGACTGAAACTCAAAAATTCCTCGCCAACTTCTCGCTCTCCTCCCGTCGAAGAAAAAAGCCCATCCGCACCGAAAACTTCGTACTCCGCGCCACCCACGCGTCGGCGTTTTCTCCTCGCTGAGAAAGAGAAACTCCGCGGCGGAATGCTCCCCGGAGGGCGGGCGCGGTTTTAAAAAAGAATAATAAAAAAGAAAAAACAAAGTTGCCCAATTTACAGGCGTGATTTAGGGTCGTCGGAGCGAGGAGCGGACGAAAACAAATCCCACTCGGCGCGTCGACGAGAAAAAAAAAAAAGCGAAGAGCCGCGGAGAAACGGGGACGCGCACGTAGGACGAGCTTTATGGAGGTCGCCGCGTATGACTCGGCGCAAGTGCACGCCTGAAGAGCCTTCGGACGCGCGCGCGGCCCACTACGCCCGCGCGTCTCGCACTTGCGCCCGGCGATTCCATCATCGACGGTTTTCATTGTCGCGGCGATTTTCCGCGCGCCTCTTTTTTTATTCTTCTCCCGCCGATGGGACTACGCGGCGACGTGATCCGGTGTAGGTCAATTTCAGCTGATACAGCGGAATCGAGTTGCTTTTGCGTCACTTTTATTTTATTTAATTTGACTAGTCGATTCTTGGAGAACAATGTTTGTTAACTATTCTTGGATGGTAAACAGATAGCGATATGAAAAAGTTATCGTCGAGCGGAGATTGAGACACTTTTTTAATTAGTTATTTACCTCGACCATGTACTGGACAGTCGCTTCATTAATTTCAGTTATGCGCAAAAATTGTACCGTTATATTATTAACATGATAAATCGCTTCGGCATTCTTTATTTTCATTTTTTCCCCCTTTACTTTTCGTAACCTCCGTATAATTAATAAACACGCGTATACCAAATTTTGTCAGTCTGATAAATAAGAAGATAAATTATTAAAGTGAAAGACTTGGAATGAGAGCCGCGCCGCGGTTGTACACTCATAACCCTTATACGCGTTAATGTAACTGTTCGCTCCAGATCATGCACGCACGCGAGATAATAAATAAAATAATTGATAATTAAAGCATCGATAATATTTTTGAGCGCGAAATGACGTAACGCGTACTATAATTGGAGTATCTGCGCGGCACAGTGAACAAAGTTCGAAAAATCGAGTTCATCGTATCTTAGGCTTGGCGACGATAACTTCCAAACGAATTCCTAGTAACAGTGTGCCAATGCCAAATAAGTTCTCCATCACTTGCATCGCCGCTCGAGCGAGCTATCGGAGCTTTTTGAGTGTCCACTTAGTGTTATCGCACTTGAGCTTATTTCAAGCACGCAGTGTGAACATTACATTTATCTGGTGACACTATTCATCCCTCGTAAAAGTATCCACTCGGAAATTTTTTTTTTAATACACCCGGCTTAGCCACTTGATAATAAGTTGCTATCGCGCCTCTTAGTGCGAGTAAGTAGTAGTTCAAGCGCTTTCCGCAAAATTACGCATAATTATCGTAAATCGAGTGTAAGTGGTTAAATTTAAGTATTCATCGACGTTTCTTATTGCACAATTTAGTGCTCATTAACTGCGGGGCTGATCAAGACATTTTGATTGAATTCCCAGCGCTCGTTATGAAATCATGCTATCCAAGAGATCCGTATAAAATTAACAAATAATAAATGATGCGATAAGTAAAAAGATTTAGGACAGTAAACAGATAGTTTTTTTCAATATACTCATTTGTAAATAATTATTTAGACGTAATGTGGCCCTGACGCGCGATGATACAACAAAATCAAATCACTATTACTTCATTATTATCTCCGATACCCTTATAACAATAAAAAAGGCTCGTTAATTCCGAGCCGCAAATAGTCTTAAAAAAAGCCGATCCATAAACTTCTCGTCTCGAATTGCCGCTCCGCGTGCACCCCCTTTTCCGCGAATGTCGCGCGCTCGCGGCGATCGTAAAGCCGATCGTTCCAGCGGCAGCCCCCAGACTGGCGCCGTCGCCACGCGGCGGAAGCGCGCGAAACGCGTGATGAAAAACAATTGCGACACGGCCATCTGAAAATCGTCATTATCAATTATCGCGGCCCGGTCCCGTGCGTTTTGTAAGGAAATTTCTCAGCCGGCCTATATATTTGCGCTCGAGTGTTTGCGCGCGGGACGACACGACAAACGAAGCGTTTACATTCGCTCAACTGCCTTTTCATTCGCCCGGGGGGTGGAGGGAGGAGAGGCGATCTGTTCAACCGAGAACAGCAAAAAGACCCGCTGGACAAAAAGCCGGCCGCGCGAATGCGTAGGCGTAATAAATATTTCGCGATGAACTAATTGACGAGGCGAGGATGGCTCGGGTGTTGCGCGATTTCTTTGAGTTATGGATGAACTATAATCGTTATTTGCTTAGTGAGCTTCTGCATTGGTTTCTTTTATTTTTTAACATGACTAGGAATCAAGAGCGCGCTGCGCGCGCGACTAAGTTTCTGTTTTGAGTGAAAGATGTAAATCATGACGGCATCATTATTTTCTCTTATTAATTTTCATAAATAATATTCTC
>JAXIUT010000009.1:3593495-3643618 GCA_035586675.1 Eurytoma californica | reverse complement strand
ATAAAAATTTTACTTTTTATTATAATTTATTTTTATTTGCTTATTTTTCGGATAAAAAAGTGAAGGTATAAATCCCCCTTAAAGTAAAATCCGATACAAATCTAATTTTTACGTGCCACAGGTAAAAAAATGTTAAAACAACATTGCTTCTTACTTAACTTATTTATACTTATTATCATAGATCTTTTAATCTCGAATTAAACATTACTACAAACTTTTTTTTACAATAATTTGTATACTCGTAGTTTTAAATCCGTTTAAGCGAAGCTAAACGAGAAATCTTCCAGTCTCCAGCAACTCGAAATGACGAATAAGCTATAGAAGTTGCTAGTCGCGTCCCTCGGGTAAGTTAAATCGTTTGACTGTGTTTCGCGAAAGTAATTGAATTCAATTACACGGCGACAATCGCCCTTTGGAAAGGTACAAACGACCCGGCTCGACCGGGCTATCTCCCGGCGCGGCCGGACGGCACACGCGCCCGCGGCCCGAGCTTTGTCCCGCTGCGAGCGTGATACATCTTCCCCCGAGGTAAACTTTGGCGCGTGACTCTGTACCCCCGGTTTAAAAGTTACAAATTGTTCGGCGATCGTCTCTCTTTTTTTTCCTTCTTTCTCCCTCGCCGCTTTTTATTTACGCTCCGTAAAACTTAACGCGGCCGCGGCGCGCGGAAATATTGCGCGCCAACCCCTATGATTTATACGGCCCTCGCGGACGGACGACTCGCGACTATATTAATTATGCCGCGGATGCACGCGTACGGTACGAAATTCTCGGTTCGGATGGTTCACTTTTTTATTTCTTATTTTGGGGTTTTTTAGTTCGCACGAAACGCAGAGGTAAAATATTTTTTTGTTTTTCGTTCGCGTATAATTTTAAACGTTCTTTTTTTAATATTCGTGCTTTATTTATTGCGAGAAATGTCGAATCGTAAAAAGTGTATTTTTGTAGTCCAACATTTCAAAATATATATTTTTTTACGAATGAGTATCTACATTTTACTGTGCACGAAAATTTAACATTCGTTTAAAAATTTTAAAACAAGAAAAGATAAATAAAATCTAGAATCAACAAATTTTCGCTAAAATTCCTCGAAAGGAAAGAGAATGTTTCGATCCCTCACATAAGCCATTGTTCCTCCATCTGTTCGCATTACACACATCCTTTGAAAAATAAACGCAGCTCAATGCGTCTGCCGGCTGTCGATGCTCCTCTCCCTTCGATCGCCCCGCGGCGCGTCAGTCTAAAAAATCTCGCGTATCGGAAAGCTCGCGCCCGCAAGTCCGCGCTCGACTTAAATGAAAGAAAAAAAGTAAGCGCGCGTGCGCAGATAGGCTATCGAACTCGCGTCGAGCTTCCATTGTGTCGCGCGAAATCGGTCAATGAATAAAGGAAATAGAAAATGCCGGAGGGGGGGAGGAAAAACGCGACGGAGGAAGGAGAATGCACGCGTTCGCTCTTCCGATAAGGCACTTCCCATTGACAAGTGGCCGAGAGGCACGAGGACGCTCCGCCGGATACAACGCGGTGATCTCATATTTAGATATCGGACTGCTCCGCCGGCCCTTCGAATTTTTATTTTCCACGGGGATTCCATTGCGCACTGCCCCCTTTTTCCTCCCGCGAATTTCGCCAAGTTCCGGTTCTTCGTGTATACGGCGAGATTTCTTGCTGGTCTTTTTTTTTCGATCGCCCCCGTCTTTTCCCGTTAACGCCTTTGTGCGCCCGCTGGATTCTGAGCTAGTTGCAGAAAGCCCGGCGCGGAAAATACTTATCGATTGAACCCATTGTCAAACTCGATTTTATTGTGCTTTTTATCGCTGAGTGCTCTTTCTGCGGATAAAAATTGTTTCGTTTCATCCGCTCTTTGTCGAACCTTATACTTTTATCTGACAATTGCTCGATCGCTTTTTTAATGCCCGTACACGCACTTTCGGAGGGTAATAAAACAAAAATATTGGATTATTGAAATTGCTTAAATTCTTTTAAACATTTATTAAACGGATGAAAATTCCACAAAAATAACGTTAAACTTGTCTAAAACAAAAGTCATCCTCCCGTGGGACGAGAGGAGGCGGGAGTCGACCCTGCCGTCCGTAACCCTTTTCGCTTTCAGCCTTTTTATTTGCGGAGCGTCAATGGAAGACGCTCGGCTTTCACCTATCGTCCCCCGTCATCTCGGACTTCTCCTCTGGCGACGTCATTTCGTCTCGCGCGCGCCCGGGCTCGTGGTACCCCGGCCAATGCTGAACACGCGGCTCACCAGACGTAAATATACACCCGACAGTAATGTCTCCCGTAACACATCCGTCGTCATCCTTCGGGCCGGCGATGCCTGCGGATAGCGAAATTCCATACGCCCGCCGACGGACTCGCCGATTAAAGCGACTCTAAAGCGCAGAATCGTTAGCCGGCCAATTACCCTTTGCTCGCTTATTTTATGCCATTTTGTAATTGTACTTTTTACGGTCGGAGGGCTGGAGGTGGGTAGGTTGTCAAGTGCGAAAATACGTTTCTTGTTTTCAGAGTAGAGAAAGAGAATTTGCTAAGTTTAACTTATTGGATTTAAAATGCGAAGTTTTATGTTCATAACAAAAAAAAATTGTTTTTTAATTTTAAATTGATTAAAATTGAGGAACAGGTATGTATAGTAGACATTCGCCATAAGAATTATGACTTCATTCGAAGAATAAACACACCTTGCAGTAAATACACTTTAACATGGACCAATGAATTAAGTGATTTTCAGGACATTATGAAAACCGTAGGACTCGCCATAGATTATAGTTAGCGCAAGAGCCCCCGATAAAAGCCAAGGTATAATTTTATAATTGAGGCTAATGGTGCAATTTTCCTCGCTGCCATAATGCACCGCGTAAAAACACACTCTACTCTCCGCATTTAGAAAAGCCCGACGCGTGAAATTAACCAAAATCATCTCCCCGCCGCCCTAAAAAAAAAAGACTACGCAAGAAAAAGCAACAGTAAATTCGCCGCGGCGCGACTAAAAAAAAATAAAGTCGCGCGCGTGCGAAATCGCGCGTCCGATCGTGAATAATTAGTCCTCGCCTCTCCGAAAGGATCGAGAGAGAGAGAGAAAGAGAAAGAGGGACACCCGGCGATTCAATTACACGCGCGAGCGGCTCGCTCGATTAATCCGCGCGCGGCCCGAGAAAAATTGCGCGTCGCCCGTAAGTACCGTAAACGCGCCGAAAAGTGGCCGTGACACGCGAGGAGCCATCGGCCGCTCTCTCTCCTTAAATGGCCCTCGCGGTTACGTGGTCGCGCGATCACCCCGTTCTTTTTTTTCGCTCCTTTTATTTTCCTCCCCGTCGCGTAATCTCCCGAATCGGCCGCGACGCGCGCCCTCTTTTTTTTTTCCTGGCCGCTCCCTCCGCGCCGCCGATATTGTTCGCGGGGACGCGTCATAAATTGTCTGGGATTTAATTGAATTTTCAATCCCTCCCGGCCCCCGACGCTTTTAGCGCGCGTCTGGGGCCCCGCACGGAAATATCGATCGCGCATTTGCCATTCTACCACCGGCGAGGAAATAGAGTTGCAAATAAATGCGATCGGCGCTTAATGCAATTTTATTATCCCCCTCTCCCCCGCTTATCTCGCGTGCTTCTCTTTGATCGAAAGTATTGAGCCCTTTTTTTTTGAAGCACGCGATGATACCGTAAATAAAACTTAAATGGTGGATTTAAAAATAATTTCATCAAAGCGAAGTGACACCGCGGAACAAATAGAAGGCAGGAGCAAGCTGTAAGAAGTGCGCTATTTTGAGAGTTAAATCCAAATATACCGGTGACTACTGGTTTTCAAAGTAGTACGAATTTCCTTAGGCAAATTTTAATGGGCACGTATTTCTGGATTCGGCGGACTCGACGCACGGCCATATGGGCGAACGATTCGTTTAACAAGCTTACGACTAGAGGAGAACTATGCAAAACACGATTCATGGTAAGTCAATAAACAGGCAGGAAACGTTCGGGAAATTTGGATCTGACGGATTTTAAAATCGAGATAAAAGGGTCAAAAAATGGCCCTTTCACACTACTCTTCCATATGATGTAATAAAGTTGCTCTTGGTTATCCTCTTAGTTAAGAACAAAAATTTTAAACGGGATTATTTATATTGTCTGTAAAGTTAGTTGGTAAAAAGATCGTGTGAAATATTGAGAGATTAAAAAAATTGATTGTCGAAATACATTCGTTGAAACCTTTCACCCGCGCCTTACATGAACCCGAAATGTTACAAGTATCTTTGCGCAAGAAATAATTAACGCTATTAAAAATAAATCGGTGTAATATAACTTACAGATAACCTCACTTTTGTACAAGCATTTCAGGCAATACCAAGTGTATTACAGCAAATTATTTAAAATTAATCGGCAAAACCTCATTTCCAATCGCGATTAAACGCACCTAACAACAAGCATCATCATAAAAATAAACTTAAACAAAAAAAAGTACGCAAAAAGAAGTAAGAGCTCGGTGAAGAAAAACAAACTTACATAACGAGAATAAAAGTGAAATAAAACCAACCTTAATCTCCCATTCTCGCAGTCCAGTAAAGAAGGTTTAAAAAATCAAGAAACGCGCTCGTCCCAGACGCACGCGGAGTCACTGAAGCGCAATAATTTTTAATTGAAAGCGTCGCTTTAATGAGGAATAAACGAAATGGATCAAGTCCTCCGCCGAGGAGTCGCTTTTTAACGAACGGGCGAAATTCAGCCGGGGCAGAAGAAGAGAGTGGGATAGAGAGACGGCGAAATAAACGAGGTGCAACCCGCCGGACGAGTGTCGGCGACAGGCCGAGGATTCGCGTGGGAAGCGAGCCTCCGGCCGGAGAAGTTCGCGAAAGGAGCGCGCCGGGACATTTGTTTAGGCGGCGTCTCGGGGCCCCCTCGACTTTTCCCAATCTCGGCCTTTTTTTTCGGACTCCTTTATCTCGGGCCCGGCGAAAGTTTCAGATACAGACGCGTAATTATCCGCGCGACACGTCGCCCCTGGCACTCGGACCGTTAAAATACTCTTTTTTAACGATTTAATTAGGAAGCTGCTTTAATGACACGTCTGCGGAACGAAGGTTTGATCGCGAGGTTTTCTTGATTACAGGGCGAGACCGGAGTCCGAGGATTTGATGGCCGACCCGGCGAATCGGTGAGTAACACTTTATTTGCATTTCCGTGGTCGTAAAAAAGTATTTAGGTACACTTATTTATTTGTGTAATTAATTGCGTCGCGATTGACGCTTACGACTTCATTTATTACTGTAGCTGCAAGTTTTACTGAGATGGGCTGTAAAAAAATTCATCGAACCGTTATCACTAATTGAATAAAATGACTTGTAATTGCAATGGCAGTGGTATAATAATTTGTTTTTCTTAAATAACAGCCCGTCGTGAAAGCTTTTTTTATCATTCGAAAAAGTCTGTTAATTAATTCGAAATCTGTAGAAAAATTGTTGAAATGTTTGCCTCTTGAAATAAAACACGGGACAGGCGTAACATGGTAAAAAAGAAAAGAATGAAAACAGTACTTTAAGTGTCATTTACACTTGCATCATTATCGTCGTTCGTGACGAGCGCGGTAAGCAAGCGAGAGAGTGAAAAGTAGAAGATACTATCAGTGCGGACTGGTTACAGGGTCGCGCTGGACTAACAGGGCCTCGAGGACCCGGTGGTCTCGACGGCTGCAACGGTACAGACGGTCGTCCTGGCATACCCGGATACCCCGGCCCACACGGTGAGAGAGGCCCTTACGGCCCCGACGGTTCCAAAGGTTTCCCCGGCGATGCCGGCGAGGGTGGAGTCAACACCAAAGGCGTCAAGGGTGAGCGAGGTGAACACGGCATCGATGGCATCGAGGTAACTATCGTCTCCCGTGACCGCGTCACCTACAAATTGTCCACGAACTATTTTCTCAATTACCATTTTATTTTCAGGGACAACCCGGCCCACCCGGTCTCCCGGGCGACCTCGGATACCCCGGCGAAACCGGTGACATCGTAAGTAACAATTGTCCACCGCGCTTACTCGTAAAAAAAGAAAAGAAGAGTCGCTAAAATCCTGGAAAAATTGCATTCGAAACCCCGAAAGCTCAAAAGAAAGCGCGAGGCGCAGCAGATTTTGGAGAATCGCTGCCACCCCGACTCCCGTTGTATTCGCGGTAATGCACTCGGCGAACAAAGGGCGTACGGTTACGCGTTCATTGATCATCCCTGAATAGGCCGGGGCCGCCTCGCTGAATATTTCAAATAGTTGGCCGTGCAAATCAGTTGATACCGGCCTTCCGGGCGACTCGCGCATGCGAGCGCCGACGCAATATGTGTACACGGCGGCAGCCGGTGCTCACGTTGATAGAAACGCGAGCGTCTGCTGAGCAGACGTCCGCGGCGAAGGAAACGCTGACGTCCGCACACGCGCCCGGATCATCTTGAGAAAATTCCCCGCTGGCCTGGCCACCGAGCCGCGCGAGGCTCGAATTTCGAGTGTCAACGTCGCGCGTGTAACCGCACGACGACAGCCTATCGCTCCCTCTGACCAGGAGAGTGTCACACCTCCGGAACACCAATCTCTTCAAAACTTTGTATGGTGGTTTCTTGTGCCTAACTATGAAGCAGGCTACCTTTTTAGTTTGATCCCATAGGCCTTTCTAACTTATACAGAGACTTATACATGTTTCTCATACCGTACACTGAGAAAATAGGTTAGGAAAAATTACTATTTTTTTCGTAAGAGGGCGACCTACTCGACCTAGTAACGAAGTTTATTAAACTCGTAGCAATTTTTACTAAACTAGTAGCAATTTTTACTAAACTTTAGCAATTTTTATTTAAACTCATAGAAGTATAATAATAATTATGAAAAGTTTAGTAAGCTTTTTTTTATGGTCAAGTAGGTCGCCCTTTTAATAGAAAAATAGTAATTTTTATACTAATCCTTTTTCTCAGTGTATACTCTAATATCATGAAATATCTCAAAAACATGAGATTATTAATTACCATGGCTTTATTTTGACTATAATTATCTATTTAACAAAAAGTCATAATAATTTTAACAAAATGAAACAGATTTCAGCTATTCGTATGCACCTTTACCTATTATTCAGCGGATATGAACTTTTATCAATCTTTTATCAATGTAATGCTCCTATTAGAGATCCTTCGCTGCTGCTGATTGGACCAAGTGAATTCACATTCTCGTTTGCTTCACATCGGGAATAATATATTTTAAAAAAGTAAGCTACATGAAGAAACTTGATCGACTTAGCAGCAGCGAAGGATCTCTAATAGGAGCATTGGATTGATAAGAGATGTTAATATCCGCTTAATAATAGGTAAAGATGTATACGAATGGCTGAAATCTGTTTCATTTTAATAAAATTATTATGACTTCTTGTTATATAGATAATTATAAGTAAACATGTATAAGGCGTATGGGATCAAACTAAAAAACGGTATCCTGCTTCATAGTTAGGCACAAAAAACAACCATTCAAAGTTTTGAAGAGATTGGTGTTCCGGAGGTGTGACACTCTCTTGGTGAGCTTCAGAAATTCAATTACCTTTTTTTTTTAACTTTTCTTAAAAATCCAAAATTTAGTTTGAATCGAACGAATAAGATAGATCTTTACAAGTGGATCTCGACGAAGAAAGGATGAAAAGTACAAAAGGAAGCAGTACTAAATGGATGATTCCTTTCCTCCCGCAGGGATATTCTGGTCGCATGGGTCTGCCGGGTATGCAGGGCGACAAGGGCGACGACGTGGTCGGCATCAAGGGCGAGCCGGGCGAGCAAGGCGACCGGGGCGAGAAGGGCATGCCGGCGCCGGGCGGCAGCACGAGGAACAACACGACGGCGACGGCCGGTCCGCCGGGCCCGCCGGGATACCGCGGCGACTGGGGCGACCACGGCCGCAAAGGAGAGTCGGGCGACAAAGGCACAGCGGTGAGTCATCCTCCTAATTCGCCTCCTCTCCTCCACTCCTCATCTACGCGCTCGCCTAAATTGCCCGGCGAGCCCCTCGCCGCCGCTGCCCCGGCACCGGTGGAATTCGCTAACGCACTGTCCACCGGTATCGACGCGCGAGGAGAGGGGGAGGAGCGCGCTGGTCTCCCCGCGCTCTTTAGCCAAGGAGGATTTTAATGAGAATGAATTGCGAGCAGGGATACCCCGGTCGGTCTGGACTGAAAGGCACCAAGGGAGAGCAGGGGGACGACGGGCCGAGAGGAAAGCAGGGAGCCACTGGACCGGCTGGTCCCGCCGGAGAGAAAGGTCAGAAAGGATCACCCGGAAATTTCGGAAGAAACGGCCCTGAAGGAGATAAGGTGATTTGATAACGCGAAAATGTATTTGTTTGTTTAGCAAGTTATTTTGAGTAATTTGTGGTGTTACCGATGATTTTTAGGGAGAAAGAGGAGATGCTGGAAGACCGGGTACTCCTGGACGGCAGGGAGCGGCAGGAGAAAAGGGAGCGTACATTCCGGAACTCGACGAGATAATAAAAGGCAGTGTTGGTATTCAAGGAGATGTCGGTAAGCGATTTTATTCAGTAATAAGATTGCAGATAATTTTTAGAATTTTTTTGGTTTGAATAATGGATTTAACTAATAAATTAATTATCAGGATTTCCGGGAGAACCTGGAGCCAATGGAATTCCCGGAAGACCAGGGAACATCGGTTACATAGGACCACCTGGACCTCCAGGTCCCCAGGGCCCTCCAGGAAAACCTGGACCCAAAGGAACATCCATTAAAGGAGAGAGGGGAGACGATGGTATTTCTTGGTTGCTACTAGTAACTTTCTTTTTTCTAAAAATAGGGAGATTTAAATGCTAATTTTAAAAAATCAGGACCTGCCGGACCTATGGGATTCCAAGGACCAATTGGTCTACCGGGACCAGTAGGACCAATGGGTGAAAAGGGTAACCCAGGAATTAGCATCACAGGTCCTCCTGGTCGAGATGGCTTCCCTGGCATCGACGGTTACGATGGACCAGTCGGTGATCGAGGTGAACCCGGAGCACCAGGTAAACTACTTCTTTCAATTGAAATTTTCTTTAAACCTTCAAATATACTTACTCTAAATTTTTCTTCTTTCTTGTTTATAGGTCCCAAAGGTTTCCCTGGTAAAGGACAGCAAATCGTCGGTCCAGTAGGTGAGCCAGGTTTACCTGGTATTCCAGGATATACTGGCTTACACGGTAAAAAGGGACCCGATGGAATACCAGGATTTAAAGGAAAGAGGGGCGACGACTGCGGTGTTTGTCCGCCAGGTACATTTAATAATATTCTTTTATCTAAAGCTGTAATATAAACGAAGTAAATTTATAATTTATTCATTTATTTGGCAAATTTAATGTTATCTGAGATCGCTAAAGTAAACAATTTAAATATAATGCAATGGCATGAATCTATTTCAGGTGCCCCAGGATCAAAAGGAGATCGAGGTGAACCAGGTTTCGATGGTTTCTCTGGCGCGCCGGGCTTCCCAGGTCTTCCGGGACCACGAGGAATCAAAGGAGTGAAGGGAACAATGGGATCCCAGGGTGTACCTGGTATTGCTGGTGAAAATGGGCATCCTGGCTTAGAGGGTATCCAAGGTGCTAAAGGAAACAAGGGTCGCCTCATTATACCAGGTTCACTCCGTAAAGGACCAGTTGGTGATTTTGGTGACAAAGGTTTCCCTGGACTCCAAGGTGCCAGAGGTTTTAGAGGTCCTACAGGACCCGTAGGAGATTTCGGCTACGACGGTCCAAAAGGAGAGAAGGTATATTTACTATCAAATATATTTATTGAAAATTTATTTACATAATAATATCTTTTCAAATCTTTTGCTGATTTTTTCTAGGGTGATTTTGGATTGCCTGGAATTCCTGGTCTCGACGGTCAACCCGGATGGAATGGATATGACGGAATAAAGGGAGAACCAGCAAGCGTTCCGAAAGAATTACTGAAAGGTAATCGAGGTTATGACGGCCTTCCTGGTGCTAAAGGAGAGCGAGGAAATCCTGGTATTAAGGGAGAAGCTGGTTCCTCTTCGCAACACAACTTACTTCCATTTAAAGGAACTAGAGGACCAAAGGGATTTAATGGAGACAACGGTTAGATTTTTTTATTCTTCTAAATATGCAAACGCGTAGTTTAAGATATTTAGGCATTGATTCTATTTTCTCCTTGCAGGTTTGGATGGTAGAAAAGGTGAGATGGGTGACCGTGGTATACAAGGACTCATGGGACTGACTGGTGAACAGGGTCCAACCGGTATCTCAGCCGAGGGACCGGAAGGATTGAAAGGTTATCCTGGAATGCCAGGGGACGAGGGTTTCCGTGGTTTAAAAGGAACCCCAGGTTATCCGGGTATTGATGGTCCACCGGTAAGTTCATTTATCGCCATCCTTTTTAATTTTATATTCATTCTGTATAAATAATAATGTAATTCATACTTTATACATATGAAATTTTAGGGACAAGCTGGTCCAAAGGGAGACCGAGGAGATATAGGAACACCTTACAATTATGGTGATATTGGAGCCATGGGGCTTAAGGGAGAGTTCGGAGATAGTGGAGATATGGGACCACCAGGTTTTCAGGGTCCACCCGGTACACTAGGTCCGAAAGGACCTAAGGGTGAGATAGGAGCAAAGGGATACGCAGGATTTGACGGTGCATCAGGGGCAAAAGGCCCTCGAGGTGACAGTCTTCAAGGTTACAGAGGAGAACCTGGTGCGCCTGGATTACCCGGCAGACCAGGACTAATAGGCGACACTGGATTTAAAGGTATGTTATGATCATATTTTTCTCACATATAATAGTATAAATATAGTTCTAATTTTTTTTTCTTAAAAATTATTAATTAATTCTTAATTCTTAATTCTATACTTACTAATTTATTATTCAATTTAATTTTAGGAGTCGATGGACCTCCCGGTTATGACGGCCTCAAGGGTGTGCGTGGTAATGTCGGTCAACCAGGTCTTCGGGGCCCTGACGGCGAAGATGGACCAATTGGATTTATCGGTAGGGATGGCCCAAGGGGTCGTCCCGGTATTGATGGAGAAACTGGTGATGTTGGTGACGTGGGTGATTTGGGATTAGCTGGTTGGCCCGGCATGGATGGCGAAATTGGACCAAAAGGCTTCAAGGGAGAACTAGGAGATATCGGCTTTCCTGGACCAGTGGGACCACCTGGTCGTCCTGGTTGGAAAGGCGAAAGGGGTAGTAGAGGTTTTATGGGTTTGAAAGGAGAAAGAGGAGAAGACTCTTTCAGTGGACCTCAAGGTGATCTTGGAGAACCCGGTTATCCCGGCCAAATTGGATCACCTGGTTTGCCTGGAGTGGACGGTCGTCCTGGTATGGCTGGGGATCCTGGATTGTCCATCGATGGTTTCATGGGCTTGAAGGGCGTGATGGGAGACTTTGGATTCACTGGATTTAATGGCACTGATGGTCAAAAGGTAAAATATTTTCTTATAATTTATAGTATCAGATTGTAACATAATGTAAGACATATAAATATAGGATTTAATGAGATACAAAACATTATTTAATTTTTAATATTACGGTCTTTCAGGGAGAACAAGGCGATTTTGGTTTAGATGGTCTAAAAGGTGAAATAGGAGATGAAGGTCCAAAAGGTTTTAAAGGACTATCCGGAATGCATGGGCGCCCAGGATATAAAGGAGAAGTAGGACCTATTGGGCCTCAAGGTATTGAAGGATTAAAAGGAAAAATTGGACCTGAAGGAGATCCCGGTACCATGGGACGACCAGGTAATTAAATTTATTTAATATCTACGAAAACAGTAAATTTACTGATTAACGATTAGAATTTTATATTAATTTAATTTACGTTAATTAGGAATGCCTGGCGATGTTGGTCCTATGGGTGTACGAGGCCGAACAGGTGCACGTGGAACAAAAGGAATAATGGGTGACCGTGGTTTACCTGGATACGCCAATGCAACGTATGGTGAAGCTGGTACACCCGGTTTTGATGGTTTACCAGGCAGAAAAGGAGAACGTGGAAATCCAGGTTTTATGGGAGCACCAGGTTACGAAGTACGTTCTTGCACAGAAAATAACAATTAATAATATTGATCGTTGTAAGTCTTTTTGTCATACTAACGATACTTTTATTTTTTTTTTCTTTATTTGAAAACTGTCAGGGTGAAAAAGGAGAATATGGTATGACTGGAAGAGATGGTTATCGTGGTGAACCTGGCCCGAAAGGTATGAGTGGCGATGTAGGTCCAATGGGTGCACCAGGACCTCCTGGTCAATTCCCCGAACACGGCGAAGCTGGAGTTCCTGGTCTGGATGGTAGGACAGGATTACCAGGTCGGCCAGGATTTAAGGGTAGCCCTGGAGATTTCGGTTTCGAAGGAGAAACTGGTATACGTGGAGAACCTGGCCGAAGCATTCCAGGACCAAAGGGAGAGAGAGGAGATGAAGGTTGGATTTTAAAAAAATTTTGATGATGAAATAAATATTTTCCTTGATAAATAATATTAAAATATTTCATAAATATTTTAGGACCTCGTGGATACATTGGATATAGGGGAGCTCCAGGACTTGAAGGAATGCCAGGAGCCCAAGGACCGACAGGTCCTAAAGGTTTCCGGGGTGAACCTGGTTTTAATGGAATAACTATAAAGGGTGACATGGGTGATGTTGGTATACCAGGATTGGATGGAAGGCCTGGTCCAAAAGGTCCTCGCGGAGAACCTGGTCAACCTGGTATTGATGGACTTCCTGGTTTGAAAGGTGAACGAGGAGACTATGGTGAATCTGGACATCCAGGCATGCAGGGTAGACAAGGAAATAGGGTACGTTAAATGTGTAAATAAAAAATATATAATTTATTTGCTGTAAATTCATTGTGTTTAAATTTCTAATACTTAATTAATATTACTCCTTCTCAGGGTATGAAAGGTGAACGTGGCACGTACATTCCTGGACCAAATGCAGAAAAGGGATTTATGGGTGACGTTGGATTCATGGGTCTGCAAGGTAGGAATTCTTTATTAAAAGTTAAAAATCGTTTAATTTTTCATTTTCAATGTCTGCAATTAATTATTTCAGGTTCGAAGGGACTGCGTGGTTTAATAGGAGAACCGGGTGAAGATGGTTACCCAGGTAGGCAGGGAGAACCGGGAATGGACGGACCACCTGGAAATCCGGGAATAGATGGACCTGAAGGACCAGAAGGTCCACCTGGGCCACGCGGTGCAATGGGTCGACCTGGTCCCCTAGGTAAAAAATTATTCTGCCCTTAATTAACTTTCAAGACTAAAAACATTGTGGTACTAATACTTTTTTTTATACCTTTATCAGGTTCCCCAGGAGCTCGTGGAGCACCTGCGCCTCCGGGGCCAGGCCCGAAGAACCGAGGATTCCACTTCGCTAGACACTCGCAGTCTGCGATGATACCACTTTGTCCAAAGAACACGGTCAAATTGTGGGACGGATTTTCACTTTTGCACATCATGGGCAACAGTTATGCGTACGCTCAAGATTTAGGTAAAAATTCTTTGAAATAGAACATTTTTCTAATGAGTATAAGACTTTAAATTTCATTAGCCATCAATTGAAATAAATTTAAAAATAAATACTAATTATTAATTTTTACTAATACTTAATAGAATACCGTTAAATTTGTTCAGGTACTCCTGGAAGTTGTATAAGAAAGTTCTCAGCGATGCCTTTCTTGTTCTGCAACTTGAATAACGTGTGCGACTACGCGAACCGCAACGATTACAGCTACTGGCTGAGCTCGAACGAACAAATGCCAATGTCGATGGTACCGATACCTGCCCGCGAAATAGGCGCGTACATATCGCGCTGCTCCGTCTGCGTCGCACCAACGAGGCTCCTCGTTATGCACAGTCAATCCATGGCAATACCAGACTGTCCCGGAGGCTGGGAGGAGCTTTGGGCTGGATACAGTTTCCTCATGGTACGCATCACCTCTCATTTCTTTTTATAAACAATAATGAATCAATATATTATCAATATAAATATTGATTAACTTTTTTTCAATTGAAATCTAAAGCGAAAAGTGAACAATTAATAACAACTTATGAATTATTTTTTTATGAACAAATGACTTAATCTAGTGTTAGCGATAAAATGATGTCACCGCGAATTAAAATAAAAATGTTTGCGCAGCACCGAGATGCGGGTGCAGCGGGTGGTGGACAGCCGCTCTCCTCGCCGGGCTCCTGCCTGGAGGAGTTCCGCGCCCGGCCGTTCATCGAGTGCCACGGCCAAGGCACCTGCAACTTCTTCTCGACCGCCCTGTCCTATTGGATGGCGACCATCAAGGACTACGAGATGTTCCGCAAGCCGCAGCAGCAGACCCTGAAGACGGACCACACGTCGCGCGT
The DNA here is from genome assembly GCA_035586675.1 of Eurytoma californica. Taxonomy (NCBI): domain Eukaryota; kingdom Metazoa; phylum Arthropoda; class Insecta; order Hymenoptera; family Eurytomidae; genus Eurytoma; species Eurytoma californica. The sequence continues at coordinate 3,629,229 of JAXIUT010000009.1, read as the reverse complement.
CTCCCGCTGCGCGGTGTGCATCCGCCGGCGACCGGAGGAGACGAGCGGACAGCGGTACCCGGGCCAGCTGCCGCCGGTGGGCAGCAACGGCGGTAGCGGCCTGCGCCAGCCGACGGCCAACTACCACCCGGACGACGCGAGCAACGAGATCGAGGGCCTCGGCCGCGCCTCCGGCCGGGGCTACTACCAGCACCAGCGCAACCCCGGCGACTGGCAGAGCTACGGTCAGCAGGCCCAGAACCGGGGCTACCCGCCGCAGCAGCAGTCCCAATCGAGCAACCGGGGCTTCCCACCTCAGCAGCAGCAGCAGAGGCATCGGACTCGCCACCACAGGCCCGTTACGCGACCCGGTTAAATCACAGGTCGAGCCCGCCGATTCTTCCAACTCGAATTCGATTTATTCATGATTTTCTCATTTGATACTGTGCTTTGACAACTCGCTCCGACCAGTGCAACTTTCAGTGGCAATTTAGACTTGAAAGAAACGAAAGCGAATCGCATTATCGATTGCTGTTGTAACGATTTTGAGGTACCAAATATACCAAACGTTATTAACATACAGGTAGATTTATGGATTTATAATTTTTTTTTAATATATTCTTTTCAAGTAGAGTCGAGTAAACGTAAGTTTTATGAACAAATATTAAATTTTGATGATTGATTATCCAGAAATTTTTATGTGAACTATGTTGCTTACATTTTTAAGTATAGCACAAAGTCTTTTGCAATATTAAAGACACTAAATATTGAATAATTTATGAAACTGTTAGCTAAATTAATCTGAATGTGTTACTTTTGGATGGCGATAGATTTACGTATGTAAAAGAAACTGCCAAAACATCTTTATTGTATCATAATAAGCACTGCAGTTTTATATTGTGTTAAAAAATAATAGTTTTAAAGCTAGTTTTTAAAGTAAACCAAAATATTTTAGCTTTTATGACAACAAAAATTTGAAGACATTTTTTAACACTGAAGGAGCGTGGAATCTACAGTAATAAAAGTCATCAAAACCAGCACTATTTTTTATAAAAAAAATATCTAGTTATGTATATAAATGGAAATATAATGTCACGCGATTAAACATATTTTTATATAGATACACTGCCAGTGCACTTTTTAATGAAATAACAATCATCGTGCCATTTTTTTTTTATAAATATGCCTTTTTTATAAAAACTGCCAAATACTACGGATCACTCACCGCGAGTGCCTTATGTTAAATTTATCATTTCGAACAATAATGTAATGTTAATCTTTAGAAAATATTGAAATGTAATTTTATGTATCAGTTATTTAATAAAATTAATACAAAAATAGGAAATACATTTTTTATAATTTTAATAAAAATCAAATATGCAAATAATATGTAAAAACAATTTATAAACTGCATCAAAGAAAAAAATGAAATGACAAGTATAAAAATGAGTGGTAGGTTCATAAATAAAAAATTAATAATTTCTTATCAGCATATTTTTTAATTAAAATAGATTGATCAAGTGCTAAGCAATAGACAATGCATCTTTTTACACACGATGACTTGGATCGATCACAAAAGAACGTCGCACGCCTCTGTGCAATATACAAAACCTACTAAACTTAAAGTGAAACTTTACGAGTCTTGGCATCTACTAAGAATCTGCATCGAATCCTTTTCTTCGTATAAACATTTAATGAATGCATGTTTTTTGCACGCTCATTCATACAACCATCCCCTAATAACGTACCATTAACAGCGAATAAGGACGTATATCAATTCGTCGATACATAAACTTTCTTTCATTAATTTTGTCTCTCTCTTCAACGTCAAGCTCTTTATGTTTTCTTGCTCTGTCTTACAAATTCTACTCCCTCTGTCTCTCTTCCTCGCGTATCTGTCCTCGCAATCGCACACACGCGCGCGCGCGCGCGCAAATACAACGAAAAATTAACGTACACTTGACATCAGTATCGTTATATTTATAAAATTATTCGTCATTAGAAAGCACACATGATCTATCTATATGACATAAATTATCTATGTGTGCAGCGCGCAAAGTTGTATTTATAAACGAACACCCGAACGGGCACGCCATCAATTTATATTTTGTTACATTATTTTCCCTTTTTTTTATTACATTCGTTTCGTTAAATAAAATATGCGTTGGTTGATTAAAAATATTCGCATTCTTTGTCGGCGTGTCCGCTCGCGTGTTCATACACCTATACACATCATGTTTTCAACAATCTCACGATAAACTTTCACAGAGTGTGTATCATTTGTAAACCGATTTCTTTGTTGCTGGAAGAAAATGCAATCGAGCGCTCAAATGGAAAGGGGACGGGAGGGATGAAAAATCTGCCTCGCTCACATCAACTATAAGAAAATTATTTACACGTGAAAGAAATTACAACTGTTGACGCACTCAGTATATGGAAAAAAGAAAAAACATAAATGTGAATTTACAGACAGGAAATGCCAACTATTTTATTTTACAACGTAACTTAAGAGCCAACACGTATGTTCGACTCGCCGCTTTTCTTTTTCAAAGAAAACCGTCAAACTATTGCACAGATTATTTACTTACGTAAAGTCAAAAAATTTACTTCATAATATATATATATATTTCATATATATACACCTTTAGACTCATTAGAGAAAAAAACAGAGTTGTAACTCAAAACACATAATTTGTTTTCGCATCGAATAAACTCGTCACGTAGAATATTATTTTTAGAAAATCCTGGTGGAGAATAGCTAAAGGGTAATTGACAAGTTTCATAAATAAAAATTTTAATATTTTACTTCATTCGTGTTCTATCTTTCCGAACTACCGCATAAATCAATTTTAAGATTCAAAATTATATATGAAACTATTGGATATAGATATTTAATCAGTGGTAAATAAAGTACTCTTAAAAAAACAAATATTGTCACAATTTTCAGTCTTGAAATTGATTACGATAGTTGGCAGATTTAATACGTTATGAACTAATTAATATCTTGATTCATGAAACTAATATATTATCCTCTAATCAATAAAAAATAGAAATAACGTAGTCACATCTTATATAAGAATAGAATATAAAAAACTAGCTATAAAAAAGAGCAATATAACATTTCCAGCTTGTTCAATCACAAGGTAAACACACTATGGACTTTTATTCATCTCAGAGGCACTAACAGCGAGCTATCAAACTTCAACGAAAAAAATGCTTATTTTATTAAGTAACAAGGAGGAGCTGGCGCGCATTGGCCTATAAAGGGAAATAATCACACACGCTGATGCGAGAAAACGAGTGCAAAACGGCATTTCCTGTTTGAAAAATCCATTTGTATTAAAGGAAAGAGGATTGAATTACAGATTATCGGAATTCAAGTTTCAACAATAGTTCCGGCTATTCGCTTGGCCTAACATGCATTTTCGTCCATTCTTGATCACGAATCGATACATTTTTCAAAGAGAAAAGAAAAAAACAACGCGTTGATTTCGCATATATGTACGTATACATAAATCATATAAATACACGGCTTTCTACAGACTGACGTAAGATTCGTAGAACGCAAGAGATACCTCAAAAAATCTCGGATTCGAGACATTTAAAAAAATAATAAAAACAAATGTAGTGATTGTACAGTTTTTCTCACGTGTTCTGGCTCTTAAGTCGACCTGCATTATTGTGTATTAATTAAAAATTTTTTTCATTATTTATATAACAACGGATGTTTTCTTTTTTATAAGTAATTTAGTGTGCATCTAAGACCCGAAAAAGAATTACTTTATACGGAGCTATGCAAAATAGAAGGTTCATTTTATTTTTTGTTCCATTTAAATATATATATGTATATACATATACATATATCTATTTATTTACTTTATAATTATTTATATATACACATATATGTATATACCGTACGGTCGCTTTAACTTACATACATACGTATGTGAAATATTTACAGGGCGATTCGTTTCGTGCGTCCTACAACCTTTTGTTCTACAATCGAGACTCCAGGCGAAAATCGTTTTATCGAATTACATTATTTTACAGAAAAAATCGGCACGTCCCTCTATAGCATTAACATTATCGCTTGAAACGCATAATCATTTGATTGCAAATACGAGAGACGAATCGCTCGGCATATATCTGCATATATACCCTTACCTCGAGTAAAAATATGCATACGCCACGTTTCAAAGTATTAATATTCATTAATGTAATAATTATAATTATAATAGAAATAGCAATAATAATTACAGTAATAGTAATATTTATATATATATAATATGTATAATCGTGATAATAAAATAATAAATCTTAATATTATTATTACAATATGTAATTTAACAATCATATCGGTAATAATGATAATGATGTCAATAATAATAAAATAATAAAATAATTGTTATTATATAATAGTTTTATAATTATAATAACAACAACAAGTATTCTTTGTCACAATTTGGTTGCAGATTCTTACAATCACAAATATATTATTTATAATATAGCTCGGGATGTTAAATTAAGAAAAAACGTGATAGTGCTCTATTCTTTTCCTGTGTACAATAATTAAACCTATAATTATTCTATTTTCAACAGCCAGTAGTATAATAAAGTATACCTTTGAGGTACCTACGTAGTTTTGTTTTTTTTTTTTTTTTTTCATTAGTATTACTAAATACAATGAAATTCGTGTGTAATCGTGACGCCTTCGCGGATTATGTGCACAAAAGACTGTCCTCGATCTGGCTGGCTTGCAACATGTACATGAAAAATGTATTTTTTGTTATGTACAACCTGGGGAATCGACCATATATTTCGTAATAAATAATAACAGCGATTATAACCGGAAAAGGTAGTATACGTTGTCATCTCGAGAACTCGTCGAATAATCACACTTTATACCATCAATATTATCTTTTTTTTTCGTAAAACCCTGTCACAGCTTTGTAAAATGTACTGACACATTGTTCCCTTACCATTGCCTGTTTCACTGCGCGAGCTTACGGAGGCTGCGCGCGATCGTCTCGTCTAAATGCCAGATTTCCAGGACTCTTCTGGTACTCCTGCAGAGAAATCTCACTCTGTACATATTTCCTCGACATTGAAAATAACGTCAAAATACACACACAGTTCCTGCCTTGAAAAAACACAATGGCTTCGTCAAAATCCGTGATAGTGTCACGGTTCCTAGGTTCCATTGCATTTAGTTTTATGCATATTTCTTTGCATGCTGTCTTATCGTGGTATTACATATAATACAATAGTATCCATTGCGTATAGAGCATTCTTCTCATTACGTACATTTATATATATATATATGTATATATATATTTGTATATCCCCCAAATCTTCCTTCATTTTCACGTCCGCCGTTACGTCTTCTCTTTAAACTTCAGCCCAAACATATATTACATACACTTGTTTATTTAGCAGAGGGACAGCCACCAGTCACTCCGACAGCAGCTTCTGCAGCAGCGACGACTTTGGATCACCTCGGGCCACCTCTTCCATAGTAGTCTGTAATCACACGAGTCATTTTAAAAAAAAATCTTAATTACTTCCTACATTATTTTTTAAATAGTTGATAGTATTTCATTATTAGACTGTTAAAATCTAGATAAATTGTTTGAAAAAAAATGAAGTGTATAAAAAAATAAATGCGCAACAACAGATCTATCGCAAATGTTAATTCAACAGCTGTATACTGCTTTGCAAAGCGAAAAATAAACAGCACAGAGTCGCGTTACACAAATCGCAAACGTTCCTTTTTTTTTTAACTAAACGGAGATGCGCAACTCTCGCGTCTCCTCGCCTCTTTTATCATCTTACTCTGCGTTGTGTGCGCTTTGAAATCTTCTGCGACTCACCAGGCGTATCCTTCCTGCGTGTTCACAACAAACCTTTTTTTCAATTGCGACAGAACTAAATACTGAGCTCATGCATTAAACAAGAGTTACTTTGGAAAAAAAGAGTAATACAGTAAGCACAAAGATTTTGCTTTGCTCAACTGTGAAAAAGCATTACGACCGTAAAGAAGTACAAATTATTCGAGTATGCCAATATATGTATTTTTTTTTTTTTATTACACCGAAAATATTGACTAAAGCGATTTTCTACGTATAAATGTATATGTATCTTTTCGTATACGTTCTATTACACCATCACCAATCTTCAGAGAAACAAAAGAGTAAAGAAAACGTTTGTCCTCTGGAAGATATTGTCAATATACGAGAGAGTACACTTATAGAAAAAAATATGAGTCTTGGTAAACGTAAAATATTTCATAGTGCAGCTCCGCTAATCGTCTCGCAATATTGAACAAACACCGCTTTTACAAAAGTATATGCAATAAGAAAAATAGATGCTATGCAAGTAATGTAATATGCACTGCGATACACCTGCTTCTCTATTTCGCCTTCCTCGTCGATAGCAGCGATACGTTTCTTCATAACTTGTATATTAAAAAAAAATACAATAAATAAAGATTGTTTAATGTCATGCACAGCAGTGAGCATATCACTTTTAAGTATACTACAACTTTTACGCTCGGCAGTTCTCAATGAGAGGAGGAAAAATTATGAAGAGAATAATAAAATTAATTAATTCATGATAATAAATAAAATAAAGTATTAAATAAATTCAATGTCGTGCACAATAAAGTTTCTGAAGCCAAGCAGAAAGGGAAGACAGAGAGCATACAAATCAAGTAAAAAAAAGAATAAAAAAAAAAGAAATACGTAAAGTAATTGTCGGAAGGGTTCTTACCCTGGAGGACGAGGGGGCGGTTCCGGCACTACCAATGGCCCAACTCTTGGAAGAGCCATCGCTAACCAACGCATCACCTAGTTGGGACATCGACAACGACATACGTGTTACCAAAATCAGTTTTACTGTGTGTCTTTTTATTTTGTTTTATTTCAATTTTTTTTCTATTACATAGTTGTATACAATTTTTTGAATAAACAATAAGCTCTGCTTGGCGTTAAAAATCGCGAATTTTCTTATAGTATATAAAACGTTTTTTTCTCGAGTGTATATATTTTCGGACTAAATAGAGTAGCCTGTAATACTTTTTCACAGCCTGGTTGACATTTAAGCCCTGATCACTGTTATCGTTCTGACTGATAATAAACTTTAACAATGAAACAATTGAGAAGGACGTGTTAAAGCAGAATAGTACGTGGTTTAATCTATAGAAATGAGGTTGTAGACACGTGACTAGTAAAATACAAATGTTGATTATGTACAATAAGTGAGGCATTGCAAACTAGACTTCAAGTGTGTGTGGCCTGGCTGAGGGGATAGCTACAATTACGCGTAAAAAATCAGTCTTGGATTTGGAGTCGAGCGAGATGTTAAGAATCGGTGGAATTAGTGCAGGAACGAATGACGAGGGATACTCTGTACAGCTAGCAGCAGTCGAGTGCTTAGGAAGGATCAGCCTCTGAGGACGTACCTGCAGTACCCATGTCGAAGGTCAATCCGAGGGATTCGAAGTCATCCTGCGACACCTGAGCGGTCAGGTTGTTCTGAAGGTTGTTCGGTACCCTCTGCTGTTGCTGCTGCTGCTGCTGCATCCTCGCGTCCACCACTGTCCTCAGTTCCTTTCGGACGTACTCCGAGTTTATGCCACCTGTGCTACTTGTGTTACCTGTAAAATTACAAATGCGAACTTTAGAAAACGTTTGCAGTAACAAGGGAGGAGGTGCGATCCGTGACATATGGCTTGTCGATTAAGTTTGGTTCTTGATCGGTGCAGAGGGATTAATTTACAGAAGACGATGGTTATTCCTTATTTTTTTTAATTAGCAAACGATTGCAGGATGTGGTTTACATACACACAGCATATGCATTGGCATTGCAATCACCTCTTGTTTTAAAGATGCGAGGTCGCGGTTTTAATCATGTAGGCTCAGAAGGGTACTAGTTTTTTTTATCCTGATAGGCTGTACATTAATTCACACAAACAAACATTTATATAGAAATCAAATGAAGGTGATAGCAGTAAGTGATATAAGCTGTAACAGATTCATTTTTTTATTTTTTTTTTTTTTATGTTTTATAAAAAAAAATAAATCGTCTCTTTACTCGCTTTCCTCCATGTTTGCTAATTTAGAAGAATTTGTAACCTTTACGAAAACAAGCGAGACTCTCATCGGATTAACGAAAACTGGTAAAAAGCAGAAGATACAGAGATAAGCGGTAAGGATATATCTGAAAGAATAGCCGTGTCTCACGTATCTTCGTAGACATTGAAATATAAGATTTAAGTAAAAAATCTTGGCACCGTCGAAGAGTGAATGTATGAGTTACATTAAATACATGGTATTATTTACAATAGCTACGCTTTTTATATATATACATTTCTAGTTTAGTCATTAAATTATTTTTAATGGCTATTCCTTAAAAGAAAATCTTCGATGCGACAAATTTCTAACTTATAACGTGGCAGAGTAAAAATTATCCTCAGTGATTCACTTTGTTTCTCTTGGACCAGCTTAGAAATTGTCATAAAGATGTTCTTTTAGCATCAAAGATATTATTATCGCCACAATTTTATGTACAGAGAATTAAACATTCAAAAATAGTACGAATATCTGTGTTATTTACAATAATGAGTTGAAGAGATTGACGATTATTGAATGAAATTAGTGAATAGAGAGGTATGATATTCCAATGGATGATGGTTATAACACAAGTGCCTCTGGTGAGCTGCAAAGATGATGAGCCATGCAACACGTGAACGTCGACGGCGATGAGAATGGGGAGGTCGTCGTCCAGTATATCGTAGTCAAGGGTCAACTTATGCATTTTTAATTGTCTAATAAAATCAGTCATGTTGTGACATATGACCTAATCAACAAGGGTTGCGTGCACACGATGAATGAAAGATGTACGAGCAAACACAAATTATAGCTTATATACAAGATTTTATGTACGTGGTCGCACTGCTTTGCATACATCGTTATGATATCATCGGTAAAATGATTAGATGCAAAGAAGAACGATGAAGATCATTGTTAAGGAAAAAAGAGAATTCGGTGAACATTAGCAATCGCCAAAACAATTATCCCTTAAATAGTAATATAATGAAGCTTGTTGGTTTTGAATTCCATTCTAGCTGCAAGTGTACACTCATGAGGGAAATAAAGAGGTGCTCCTTACGTTATCAGATCCATGCCTGAGGTACAAATAAAAAAAAAAATGCATTCAATTATCTTTGGTGGTAGAAAAAGAAAGTACAGAGATGAGAATGGTTATTTAGTCATCGGTCAGTTGCTTTTCTCTAAGTAAGTTGTAGTTTACAAATGGGCAATCGTCATGTAACGACAAGGGTAGAGGCAGTGACGGTGGCAGAGGTGGTGGGTGGTGGTTGGTGGCGGTGAGGATGATGGCGCAGTGATGGTCACATGACATGAAGAGGTCACATGACTTACCACCTATTTGGTGACTAGCAGGATTACTGGAAGGCGGAGGCCTAATATCTTGCGTATCCCCGGGTCCCGACGGATACAGATTAACGGACGTCCGATCGTAACAGTACTGACTACTTTGTACGCCGGCGGCGTTGTGGTATAACATAGATGAGTGTTGATGGTTTGAAAAGTGTTGGGTATTGTTGGCGTTATGTTGATTATGAGTCGGTGTTGCTGAGCAACCCGAGAGGGGATGACTAGGCGACAATAGAGGTTGCTCCTTACTCACTCCGCCATAATGACAGGGCGAACCAACCCCACCTGCAACATTTAATCGTGTCTAGGATCTTGCTCCTATGCTTGCGCGGATTTTTAGATAATCGGTGAGCTGCTTTGCTCTTCGTTAAAACGATTGGCGGTGTGTTCGCTCGCACTGCTAGAAGACAAATATTAGCTAGCAAATATAAAGTGCGTCTATAATAAAGACTGCAGATTAAATAGAACGTAAAGACACTATAAAAACAGACACAGACAAAATTGCTGCTGGAAAATCTTCAAGAAATTCGAGTGCAACTTTACACCGCAACTCGCCATTGCTGTTTGTAAAAACATTTTTTCTAAAATAGTAGATAATATTAGTTAAATATATCTATCTAAAACACCTTTACGTACTAATCGTTCTTTTTTTTCTACTCTGATTATGTCGTAAAGCAAAATATATCCTAACCGATTTTAATAAAAAATTTGTTATAACAAATGCGGCTATGTAATAAATATAAGATCATATCTTACATAAATATAAATATTTATAAATTATTAAAAACATTAATCGCCTATGATAGGTTTTCTATAAATCATATAAAAACCTTGAAGAATAAACATTTAATAAAAATAAATAATTTATGATTAGTACTAACAAAAAAATGTTCCTGGTTAAATTACCTGGTAATTGTGTTGTGGCAGACGGCGTAGACGAGGCGCGTTGCAGCCTGTACTGCGCTGAGGGATTTGTGACATTGGCATTCGCGACTGGCGGAAACTGACTGGCCGTAGGAGACGCCGGCGGCGGGAAAGCTTCTGCTGGGAAGGGAGACTGTCGTGCCGAGACTGGCGTGCCCGGCGACGACATTGACCTCTGCTGCTGCTGCTGCAGACTCGATTGTTGACCGGCCTGCTGCTGCTGCCGCACTTGGTTCACATTGAACATGCGCGGACTGCTGGCATAGTTTCCCTGCTAAACCGTATTGATTAGTTACGTAATGCTTTCATTTTAGGCCGACGAACATTTTGGAGTTCAATAATAATTTATACTAACTTGTTGCGTCACCCGCGGAGAGAGAGGTTGAGGGTGCGAAAAGGGCAGTATACCAGCTGGAGAATGTGGTGAAAGCCTCGCCGTAGCGGAAACTTGCTGACCACTGTTGAAACTGTTATTAACAGCAGGGCTGAAAAAAGAGCTTAATTTTTATATATAGATACAACAAAATATATTATTACATTTTTCATAAAACGTGCACATACTGCTGAGGTAATGAGGAAGGGTGAGAGTAAGGGTGATTAAGGCGATGCTGCCCTTGAGGCATCTGGACGGATGCTCCATAATTTGGGGAAACTTGTGAATCTGGCACACTCGATCGCTGTAATGATAAATATATTATGTAATAAAAAAGATAACAATTGGAGCATTATAAAAACGAATACGACAGATAAAATATTTTTACCTGTAACGAAACGTTAGGAGCTACTGTATTATTTAGAAGACTATCAATATTATGAATGCCAGTTGCTATTTGGTCCGTGGCAGTTGCATTCGAAGGAATGAGCAACTGTTGCTGTTGCTGTTGCTGTAATAGCCTCTGCTTCAATTGCTGCTGCTGTTGCTGTTGAATGAGTTTTCGTTGTTGTAGTTGCTGCATCTGCTGTTGCTGTTGTTGGGGAGTAAATTGCGCAGCAGCTTGTCGGATACCAGCTTGTTGAGCAGATAACCGCATTCGCGCTTGCTGTTGTTGCTGTTGTTGCTGTTGCTGTTGTTGTTGCTGTTGCTGTTGCTGTTGCTGTGCCTGCTGATACATCGGAGGCGGCTGGTAATTATGACTGGACGTTACAGGAGTATTTGCCAGCTGTTAAAAAAAGAAAAAATCAATGATTTACTTAAGTTTATCAAAGATTGGACATTTTTCCACCCTATTAAACAATTCTTTTATATTTCTAATAAAGAATTGAAAATCTTACCGCCGTCGAGTAAGCTGGTGGAGTTCCCGGCATCGTTATGTTGGAAGACGTAGGAATGACGGTAGTCTCGTACTGCATCAATGACTCTTGAATAGCATTTATTACCTGCTTCTCGTTCCGCTGTGCCTCTACTGCGTCTAATAAAGTAGCTATTGCAGTGTTATCTAGGTAAAGAAACATTGTACAATATTAACTTATAAAATCCTCAAATAAAATTATAATTATTAAAGAAAAAATGATAATAAAATCTTTCACAACAGTTTGTTTCACAAGTTAAAAGCTTCAACAGCTTAGTAAACATTGATCTATTAATACCTTCAGGGGCGATATCTATGACTTGGTCTAAGATATCTGAGAGATCAGGATCCAAAGCAGATTGGACGTCCCATCCAGACGGATCCGTTCCTGGTTGTCTGTATTCCCGGGGTCCCATGAAATCCGCATCCATTTGCTCCATTTGCGATCTTTGTTGCTGTAAGTAAATCAGATAAAAATATTAACAAATGCTTCAATATTAAAAACATTAAAACAAAAATATTTACTTGCTAAAATGGTTAGATTGCGCAATGATAGTCGTACTCTAAGAAAAAATCTACTTACTAAATGACTGAGGTAGATATTGGTTGGCTGACGAGGTAGTTGTCTAGATTGATTTTGCATGGGTGTCCGCGCGGAAGCGGCGGTCGTCGTTGTCGAATTACTGCCAACGGACTGCATACTGGTCCAAGGTTGCTGATGCTGCTGCTGCTGTTGCTGCTGTTGCTGCTGCTGCTTGCTCCGATCCAAGACTCTAGGCAGCTTGTCCTGGGGCGTAGCCGATATCACAGAGGCGGGTATAGGAGGTATCGTAGTGGGCTGTGTCGGTTGCTGCGCCAGCAGCGACGCCAGCATACGATTCTTCTGGCAGAGTTTGCTAGGGTTGTTGCCGGAGCTGCTGGCGCTGCTACTGCTGCTCGCCGTGGAGGTCACCTGGGAGCCGTCCATGGAGCGCTTCATCGCCACGTTCATCTCGGTGTCCTCGACGGGCCTCTTCTGCCCGGCGCTCATGCCCACGCTACTGCTGCTGTGCTCCGACTGCGACGACGACGGCGACGCATTTCGAAAGCCGAGGCTTCGCAGCAGCGGGTCGTCCTCCCGATTCTTCTGATCCTGAAGCTTCTTCTCGTCCTCGGGATCCTTGAGGAGTTGCGTGAGCAGCTCGTTCCTCTTCTTGAGGCCGGCCCGCGATTCCTCGTCTTCGTCCTCGTTCTTTTCGTTCAGCAACTGCAAGGAAAGTAAAACATGAAAGCGCCATTCAACGAAGAAAAAGGTAAACGAGCAAGAGGATACATACCTGGAGGAGCATATTATTGCCGGTATTGGGCTTGTGCTCGTGCGGCGCCGACTTGGGCTGCACCGGCTGGCCGGGACTGGCGCGCACGGACTTGGAGCCCTGGTGCTCCGACAAGTGGTAGTCCTCCTCGTCCTGCTGGTTCAGCAGGGTCTTGAGTATCCTATTGTTTTGGTTGGGCTTGTCGACCTCGGCGCCTTGCGCGGCGAGGCTCTCCTGGCCCTGGTCGTCGCTCGCGCTGTTCCCCTTCGTCAGCAGGTTCCTCAGGCGGCCGGACTCGGCGGAGACGAGTCCCGGCTGTGGCTGCTGGGGCTGCTGCTGCTGCTGCTGGGCCTGCTGCTCCGGGTCCTGGGGCTGCTGCGAGCCGGGGCCGTTGGGCCGCTGCTCCATCGGGCTGGGCTGGCTCGGCTGGTTCGCGTGGCTCGCCGTCTGCTGCCCCTCCTGGATTGGACTGAAGGGGAAGGAGTTACCGAAGGCGTGGGCGGTGCTGGGGCTGAAGGCGCGCAGGGGGCTGCAGTGCTGGCCGGGCTGGCCGGCCGGCGAGGCCGAGGCCGGGCCCGGCTGCGAGGGCGGCCTTGAGCCCGGCTGCTGCTGCTGCTGCTGGGGCGGCGGCGGCGGCGGCGGCGCCGGCTGCTGGAGGCTGCCGCCGGGCTGGCTGGTGCGCGACTCGGGCCGCGCGCTCTCGACCGCCCAGAAGGACGCGGTGCCGTCGAGCTCGAGGGTCGAGCTCGGGAAGAGGTCGAACTCGAGGTCCATGCCGCCGGGGTTGAAGTGATTGAAGCCCGCGGCGGCCGAGGTGACGTCCGAGCTCGAGGCCGGGTATCCCGGCACCGAGGAGGAGCGCGCGCCCGCCGAGGAGGCCGGCGAGCCGCCCAGGCTGGCCACCTGACCGTTCAGGTGGCTCGCCACCGACATCAGCGGCCCGCCCACGTTATTGTTATTGTTACCGTTACCGTTACTACTATTATTCGCACTGCGCGCACTAGAATGTCCTGAGCAGAGTTTCGAGCTGTTGGAAAGCTGAGCGCCGTCGAGGAGATTTAAGTCGTTATCCCTGGGGTTACGGCCGCAGCGAAGACAGAGACGAGAACACACAGAAAAAAATGCATCTCAGTTAAGTGTGCGCCACGCACCTGGGGCACTGAGCGCATGCACGCACACACACGCGCCTAGGCACACCAGTGCGTGAAACAAGCTTCCATACACCAGCGAGTGGTACAGCCCATAGTCCATTTTTTTGCGAGAGGAGGGTGGGAGAACACAAACGCGCTGCTGGGCGCACATTGCTACAAAGGGTTTATCAAGCAAACGGATTTAATCTGTCTGTCAATCTAAATGCGCGCCGGCGGATCGCCGAGTTGTTTGAGCTCGAGCGTTAAAAGGACCGCCAAAGACATCTAAAGACAGGTATGCTGTGATATACACCCCCGCAATGAATAGACGCCTTTAGTACAGCGCGCCTACGCACGCGTTCGTGCGTATTGAAGCTCACGCACGAACGAACGCGCGTTCACGCCAGCGACTTTGATATTTGCATAAATGATGTGTAACTTATGTTACGATCGTTGTAACGAAGAACCAAGTATTAGCGATTCATCTGTATTTACATGATCTTTTGAAAATTAAAGTTTTTTTCATTTTTATTCTAAAAATACTATTTTTAAATGGAATCAAATTTCACCCATACATTTACTGGCCAAATATGGACTTGATTTGAATCGATTTTTCTCAAAAATATTTCAAACTAATACTTAATTTTTTTATCAAGATGTTTCAGATGAGTTTTTTTTTTAATTCAGAGAAGCTTGATGTTAGAACGTGCTAATGACAAGTTCATAACAATTAATTTCCGAAGCTGGTTTTTTCATGGACTATGGGTGTAAACCATACATAAAAACTGACAATTTTCCAATGAACAAATTGGTAAGAGAGTAAGGAATAAAAAAAGAAAAAAAACACATCGAAATAAATGGTTTCGATTATTGTGTGCATTAGTGAAAATGGTGCCTGATAAAAGTAAGAGATGTTGATGAGATGATTAAAAAACCAAAGTTAACAGCCAAGAAAGAAGTTTAAGTATCTAGCTTTAGTTGAATAAAACCCCTGTATGCATATGTGAGTGTAGAGGAATATGCGTTGCGAGCTCAATTATTATTATAAAATAACAATAACCTTTTTTATTATCTTTTTCTACAAAATAGAATTGCATTATAAAGTAATTTCAGTATTGGTAGGTATTTCAAACCTACTATGCCTTTATTCGAAACCCATTATATTTGCTAACAATTATTCTAAGACTTCAATTATTCAAAGGATGATAATAAATTTCAAATAAGTATTAGAGCTTCAAAATACCTATTTAAATCTATCTAATTATTTTATAAAACAAAAGTATTTTATAAAAAAGTTACAAAATTATTTGAATGTTCGTATTTTATAATCATTGAGGTCATATCGCAAACAAGATCCCTTAAGTGATAAAGAATCAGACTCTGAAAAACTGGAAGATGTTCTTTATACATAGAAAGCTCTTTAGTGACAATGTTAATGAGAGTATTGAAATGAGTTAGATGAGTATAAATCCCTTGGCAATAGGTGTCAGATTTGCATCACCGAAAATATTTTGTCGACCTCCACATAAAAAAAAATATAGTGTCTTTGATCAGTTTTCTCAAGAAGAAGTCACGAGATCCTCGGAATTACAAAAAAAAATAAGAAAAAAGTGCGCGCATTCTAAGCGATATTTATTAGTAATATTAATCAGCAGTCACGGAACGGTTTAAATGTTAAAAGTATCAATCTGTGTCGTGCAAGTTGTTCCCAGTTGTTATAGGGGGAAGGGGGTTTATTTTGTGCCAACAGCCCATAGAAATTATTTAATAATAAAATAAAAGCATATCATGCGTGCAGTATTAAATATGTAGGTTAGTTAGTGATGCATGTCCATGAATTAAGTTTCTCCTTATGTTTGCGAAATCGTCATTTCCACTTTGATATGATTTTGCATAATTAATGTAATAGCAGCTTGATAGCATTAACGGTGACAAAGAAAGTAAATCGGAAGCACAAGGAAAAACATCGTTGAGATTCGAAATGTCACCATTAATTTCGTGAGGGCAATTAAGTATTGAACTGGTAAACTCACCTAAATATAGAGTTTGTGGCCATTATAAAGTCCGGTTCGCGTCCGTTCGTCGAATTTGCTCTGAAGAGCTTTGACTTCGTTTGAACATTAAGGAACTTATTCGCATTGATGAGCAAACGATACATCGGGCTCATACTTTCACCAACTTTGAGCACATCCTTCAAGTGTGCTTTAAGCTTATTGAGATCAAGCGGGTGGCATATAGATTGAACATTCGTGTTGATCAGATCCTAAATTAGAGAGGAAAATTGTTCATTAGTCATATGTTCTTTGTTGATGCAGCATACTTAAGGCTAAATAATAGTGCAGAAGCGCTTAATTTGTTAAAAAATATTTTATTTATTGTATGCCAATTGTATGTACCGAGGATTTCTTTAATAAATAACGATCGAGCAAACTTACATCGATTACGAACTTAAAATAATGATGAAATGGATGTTGATTTTGTGATAAATTATAATTTAGATAATATAATAAACGTATTACTTTACTAAATCGATTTATTTATTTAAATTATTTTCCTTAACAGAAAACAGCGTAAAACATAAACATTACACTGAAAATGTCTGAATAATTAAAGTTTATACTAATTTCTCTTGACATAATAATTGCCGTTCTTAATCATGATTACATGCAATTTGTTTTATTTTTCGTTTTTTTTTTTTTTAAATTCTTGATAATGATGTCAATTGTTATTAGTGAAAAATTAACGAATTACTATAAGTGTCCTTCTTAAGGCGCCGATCTCGTTAAACTTTTCCCCACCCTCCCAGTATCTTATTTTCTCCGTTCAACAAACTCAAATAGCTTTCGAATCATATCGCACTACAGCCCCTGCGCGTTTCAGCATACTAAAAAAAAAAAATTCGAGCTAAAACTAACATTAATGCCAGAAGCGTGAATTGTAAAGACATGTCCAAAGAAGAAAACACAAAAGCAAATCTACAGTGAACACGATGTTCTCGCTTGAGCGTTTAATATCATGCGGTGCGTCACTTGGCGAGCGAAATTTTGGCAGTCGCGGTGCTCTAGCTGAGAAGCACAGTACGTAGATGAGCGCGCGCGAACGACTTGCATGCGACATACAGCAGTGGTACGCAAAAGCGAAAGACGCGGCTTGGCCAGCAACTGGGCTTGGCCCTCTCCTCTTCGCAAACAGCTGATGCGGGATGATATACCGACGCACCTCGTACGAGCGTCGCAACTAAACGAGAATGATAGCGGATGAAGCGTTTGATCGATGATGCGCGCATGCGACAACTGCACCGGTATATGCAATGAAGAAAGCTGGACAAACGGCGGGGGGGTATAAGGATGACAAGATCTCACACGTGGGTAAATGAAGAAGCGGCTGGCGAACACCCGCGAACAAACTAAAGTGAAAATAAAGCAGTGAAGAGAGAAGGGGTGGTCGGTGGGGGGGGGGGGGAAGGATGATTTTTTTTGTTTGTTTGTTTTGTATGTTGAGGGGGAGAAGAACGGCGTTGTCGCGTGGTCCCCTCTTTCTCGGCTCACCTCGCTGTTTAGGTACTTCGAGTAAGAGGGCGACAGCCAGCTGGTGTCCATGGCAATGATCACGCCGTCCTTGTCCAGCTTGAAGGTAAATTGGCCGATGCGCCTCTCGTCGAGGGGTACGCGGCGCGCGACGCACATGACGCAGGGCCCGATGTCCGAGGACTCGGTGACGTCGTTGCCGGAGCCGCTGCCGCTGCCGCTGTTGCCGCCGCCGGCCTCGAGCCGCTCGGGGCCGCTGGCGCCGTTGCTCGGGATGAGGGCCGAACAGATTTGCATCGTCTCATACTTTGACACTCGTTGCTGCTTCTCTTCCATAGTCTCCTCTTTGTCATCGGGAGGCTTCACCAGAAAGCGACATTCGAAGGTACGGTTCCGCGTCTGGGGCTGGGGCTCGCTCGACCAGCCAGCTACATTCACCAACACGGACACACAATTTGGTTTTTTTTTTCTTTTCTTTTCGTTAAGTGCACATTGTACCCACGTGTCAATAGACTCTTGCTCATACGCACAAGTACGCTATCGACCCTTTCACAGCCCTGCAGTAATTTTTATCTATATACGGACGTTCAATATATTTTTTTTTTAACTCCTGAGTTGCCCTGTGTGCGTTATACACATAAAGTCGGGTCCCCCAAATTTGTCGAACACTTGCGAATCGTGCAAACTTCCTTTTACTCCAAGCTTTATGAAGCTGTTTATTTTTAATTAATGTACAGAATTCGTGCTTAAAGTACTTAACTACTAAATTATCTACCCATCGATTCATGTAGACAAATTCTAAACGTAAGATCTGAAAGTAGCTCTCAAATACTTTCTTATATATTTTAACCGAGACTCACCGACCAAAATAGCCAATGCTTTCTACAGACACTTTAAAAACGAATGTTTGTGATTGTTGCTCATCTCTAAAATAGTATTATTGTTTTTAACGGCTTAATTTACATTTTTATACCCAAATGTCATTGAATATTTGCCGGATTCGCACAGGTACGACGCGTTTTATTTACATAAGCAATTTTTCTTTCATACATAGAAAATTATGAAAAAAAAAACAGGAAGGCGTTAAAATTTGCCACGAATCCCTAGAAATTATCGCGAAAACGAATTAATTTTTAACACCAAGTGTTTTACACCGATCGTGTCAACGAACACTTCGTTTTCCTCTTTTTAATCTTTTGTAAATTTTCAAAAAAAAAAAAATGTGACAATTGTGCTTACCTACTGACATCGGCAAAATGTTAGGCATGAAGTTGTTGTGATCTCCGTGGTGAATAATATTATAAATATCCTTCCCGAGCACATCATTCTTCGTGTAATTAATATACTCAGTTATGTTATCCGTTACGTATTCCACGCGCCCCTCAGTGTTAACAACGAACAGAAAGCCGTCTAACGCCTGTAAAAGACGAAAAAAAAATCCTTCCTTTAATATCTTCATCAGCTACTGACGCATCTTACTTAATAAAAAAAAAATTAAAATAAAATAAATTTAAAAAAATTAAAAGATCTTCCTAAAGAGTCTTCGAGAAAAAAAAATCACAAAAATAAAAATCACTCGTAAAATATCGAACCTAAATCGGCGAAAAAAGTAGAACATACCCAACGTAAAGGAAAAGGAGCAACGAAGATAGAAAGCCGAATTGAGAACCATGGATTTTTTTCGAAGGTTCACACACTCACTGGTGGATACCAGGGCAAGAGGGGGGGCAGAGAGGGATCATACATGTACGAAAGCGAGAAAGAAGGAAGCGGGAGAGAGGACGCGCGGAGCGTGTAGCCGCGATGACGAGGACGAGCCGGGCTAATTAGCGCGCGGCACGCACGCACCTAATGGGAATCCGGGAGAGCGCGGCGCGAAAACGAGGCGCGGATGCTCCGCCGATGGCTGCACGGGAACGACGGTGGACTGGCGCGCACTGCATGGGAGTCGCGTGCAGCCGACCGGCGGGGGACACACTCGCGCTATCTTCGCTCTCTAATCGCTCCCGAGGAAGGAGGAGGGCCGGCCGCTCCCCCTTTGTTTTCAAATTTTCAGATAAATCGGCATGGGGCCCCGATGGATTACGTAAGCGCTCGATCGCTCGCCGGTGCGACGAGCCGCGTCGAGTGCAGGGTTGCGACGGGCGAGCAAATATTTACGGTGGCCGAGGTGCAAGAGCGCGTCGCGTCTGTTTATGTTATCTTTCCGCGAAAGCGAGCGGAGAGATCGGACGGCGAAACGAGCCGCAGAGCCGGAGAGTGAAAGTGGACGGGGCGAGGAGGAGAAGTAATAAAAAAGAGGAGAGGAAAGGAGAGAAGGAAACGAACGAAAAGGGGCGCCCCGGAGGTGAATAACGCGGCGATCGCCCGACGAATTGCGGGATGTACGTGTGACTCGGCGCGCCGGCACCGGAGGACGCGGGGAGGGAGGGAGAGATAAGGGGGAGGCGAAGCCTCGATAAGATGCCGCGAGATAAAACGAGAGGTGGACGGAGAAATGACGATGAGGCGCGTGCACTTTTCCATTTCTCCCTCGTCGGGCCCGTGCTACTTTTCCAATTATCGCTGTGACTGACTCGCCGCGCTTGTGTATCGCCCGCCGGCTTGAATGAGCAATGTCACGAATGGCGCTGAACAAAGGAATTCGGACAAATATTTTGGTCATCGCCTTGAGACGAAGCCTGCGCTACGTTGTGAAAACGACGTGTCGCGCTGCTCATGGCGGGCTTGATTGTTATTTTTACTGATTTTTCGACGCTGCATTGAAGTTCGATTATTGGAATTCGTCAAACGAGCGATAATGGGATTGTTGCAACATTACTCAATTTTTATGCGCACTTATAAAAATTGTATTAATCAATGCACTACGTACTTTTTAAATTGCGTTGTCTTCATTAACCGTAACTAAGATAGTTTCATGTAATACCTACATTTTAAATTGTTTTTTTTTCCGTGGATATAACTAATTGGTATAGTCAATTTATTTTTAATACGAAAGACTCAAAAATTTAAAACAATAATTAACTTTCAAAGAGTAAAAGGTTTTTTAGCATAATTTTTTTAAATCAATAAAACATTAAATAGCAGTAAGCAGGAGTATATTTCCTAATGAATGATAACGTCAGTGCCTATTTCTGGAAGTAATTTAGATTACATTGGTTGATTAAATCTGGTTAAACTGTTTTATATAAATTTTTTTAATTTCTTCTAAATAATTGTTTAAAAAATAGTTAATTTTCTTATCAAAATGAAATCAGAATTGTACAGAAAAAATAAATTAACTTTACCAGTAGCAATTAATAGACAGTTACAACTAGCCAGTAGATCAAGTATGCCAAGATCTTGCTATAAAATCATATATTCACCATTGTTGTACGCTAAAAAGAGACCTGATAGAGTAGGTACGTGATCGCAGAAAACACTTACACTATGCTTCATTCTAGATACAAAGCAAAACAAATTTTCAGTTTAGAGCGGATCGGTTGGGTGTGCGGGCGACGTCAAAGCCGTATGCGTGCTTGCGTTATATTTGCAAAAGCGTGCCCGCGCAATCTAATGGGCCTATTGTTGGACGCGCGATTTTCCCCCGTTATACACGGGTGTCAGCCCTGCAAATACAAGCGACATTGTGAGCTTCCTGACGTCAAGCTGCATCCTGTTGGTAGTTTCCTTAAATATTACTACGTGCTGTTTCGAACTGTCATCCTCTTTTTTTTTTATTTTCTCTTAATGCTCCTCGCAAGTTGCCGGTGTCGATGATAAGCCGGGATTAAATGGACACGATTCCAATAAGCTCTCGGCTGTTCTCAATCGACATTCACGGCTGAATATTTGAAATGAATGATTACGTGATGTACTCTTTATTAAACTTCTCCGTAATGTAAAGGTGAATTTCAGCGCGTCGACGCGCGCATTGTAAAAAGATATATTTTTCCCTCCCGGCCGTTCGAATGCGGGGGAGGTTCGCATGCGCAGATACTCGATAAAGTCGTAAAATAAAAATCAAAAACCATTTCATTTATTTTAAAAAATCATAAAAGTTGCAATCTCAAGTGAAAAAAAAGCTCGCGAAAGATTTATTTGACGTAAAATTTTGACGTAATAAAATTTTTGAATTTCAACAATAGTTAGATATAATGAAAAAAAGATTGATAAGCTTGTTAAGATAATTGAAAAATGTTAAACAAAGAGAAAAATAAATAACACAAAAAAATGTAAGATTAAGCATTAAAGTGTAATGACGATACAGACCTCGAGTAAAATAGGGCCAACTTGATCGTTGGACAGAATGTTAGGATTTGACGAGGATACCTCTCCTTGCTGAACAGCATGACTATTGGAGGCTGCCTGATTGATATGCCGAATCTGTAAAATGAGATGTTACAAAATTAACGATGATCAGTGTCACTTGCAAGTCGCTCATTTAGTGACTGAAATCTAAATTCTAAATAATTGTTTATTTATTTACAAAAGTCAGCGTAATGATCGAGACAATTAAGTCAATAGTATTCACAAACACAGGTACTCAATTGAGGGAATGATTTTATCGATGAAATTATTTAAATTTAATTAGACACTGAGCCACGTGCGTTATGTTTATTAACTACTATACGTAGCTTTAATTACTGCATTTACTTTTTTTTTGCTCATATGATAAAAAATCACCGTGACATCTAATAACAATACTTATTCCGTAACGGTTAACAATTCGTGATGCGTAATTATCTGATGTTCGGAATAATTAAAAAATACTAACGTGAAGTATATAAAGGATCAACTTTTTCCCAATAAACATTTGGACACTAATCTAAGTATATAAACAAAGTGTTTCAAGTGCAAATAACGTAATACACCTGTAAACGTCCATTTAAATATAGTACCAGCGATGAACATAGAATGAAAATACGCGCGCATCAGCGATGAGCACAGATAGAAAATACGCGCGCGTAAATTTTATCTTAAAGAAATGAAAAATGCCCATATTAGCGCGTGACAATGGCATAGTTTCCAGCGTTCTTCGGAAAGTGAAAAGTCGCGATCCGAGCGCCGGTAGCTCGGTCTATCGCTCTCCAAGATCGTCGCTCCGAGATAATCCCGAGCTCGAGGAAAAGGCGTGCGCGCGCCGCACGTTCCTCCCCCCGAAAAAAACAGCACCAGCGGAAAAAAGCTCAAGCTCGACGGATTTTGCGTCGCAGTTGCGGCCCGAGGAGAGGTCAGCGCACGCAGGCGGCCAAAAGGGCGTGCGTCGCGAAGATCCGCGAGGGGAGAAGCGGAGAGAGAGAGAGAGAGAGAGAGAGAACAAAAAAAAGGCGTCGAGCCGGCGCTCGCGGGGGTCGTTAACGGCAGTTCCTGTGTTACCAACTGGAGTTCACGGTCAGCCGCTCGCCTGGGCTCTCTCGGCTCGGGAAACGACCTTGAGCTCGTATTTCCCGCGGCCGACAGATCGCGTCGTAATCGCGCTGAGTTAACATGTGGCCTCGAAAAGTCGGTGACTCCGAGAGCGAGAGAGCGTTGTGTGCGACGTTGCCGCGCCTCTCTCTCTCTCTCTCTCTCTCTAGCTCTCTCTCTCTCTCTCTCTCCGTCGAAGTCCCCGGTCCGCCGTGCAGACACGCTGCTTTTGCTGCATTTCGCCTCCGCGGATTCTTCCGGCCGCGGCTCCGTCTTCCCGGCTCTTGGTCAAGCGCCGCGGCTCTCTCCGCCTCTCTCTCTCGCTCGCTCCACCGCCGAGCGACGCAGTCCTGCCAACCGGCGCTCGAACTTTTTTTCCGCCGGTTTCACCCACATTCGCGCAATTCACACGCACTTTTCCTCTCGCTCGGCGAGCGTCTCCCCGCGGAGGGTTCGTTGAACCCCGCGAGCGCGCACAGCCGCCCCTTCTAAGCGCGCGCTGCACCGCACACACACACACACCGGCGGAGGCTCACACTCACCTGGTCGACGGTTCTCTGGAGGATCTGACATTTGTCAGTCTTGCCAGAGCTCATGTCCGTGGCGGTGATCAGCTCGGCAAGCTCATCGATGTAGAGGTTTTCCTGGGTCCGTCGTCGTTTCTCGTTAAGGCACTTGTTACTGCAACAGAAACGTGAGGGCTGCGGATTACACGGCGCGCACAATGCACACGGGAGAGCGAGGAGAAGGTGGGCAATGCACGCGGCGCCCGTACGGGCGCTCACTTACCCCGCGATCGGGGGAATTCCTGGCATCGATACCGCGCGAGCCCGCGACGCGAGAAAGGCGAGCGCGCGCGGGCCTGACCGCGCGCCAGCTTATCTTATCTCGGGCGCGCGTTCACGCACTCCCGGGGCGCGGAGAATGCACTTTTCATTGAGGCGAGGAAGAGGAGCGCGCGCGCCGTCGCCGAAAATAAAACGCGCGGTGCAACGCAAGCGCGACGGACGGACTAAAGCTCGGGTGTAGCGCGCGGGGCCCTCGGGGCGACGCGACGACCGAGCCCGCTGAATTAATTAGGCGCATCCTAAACGCCTCGCCTCGTTATGCCGATGCCCCTTTCGCTCCGCTTCTTTTTTATTATTCTTTTCTTTTCTACCGCTCGGCCCGCTCGGGCCTTCCCGTGATTTTAATCTAAGCGGGGATATATTTGCTGTTTAGCGTAAACAACGATAACGAGGAATGTAAGTGGAAAAAACTGTTCGATCGCGCGGCGAGTTGGCTATGTTTTTGTGGTTTTAAAAATAATGCACGGGACTCGCCGAGCGATTTGTCAAAGGCGCGTGTATTTTAGAATGTTGCTCTTTTTTCGAGAGGTTACGAGAATGAGAATTAACGTATATTTGTCGCGGCGATTCGAAGTTTTCGACTACGCTGTGTTGACCCCGAAGTCACGGTGGAGAAGCTAATGCCGGAATTATGCGTAAACGTAATGGAAGAACGTTTCTTTTTTAGCACGACTGCATTTTGAATATTTTGGCGTTCTCACCGACGAATTACAATCTCATTTGCAAACAGCATCTTCGGCGCGTCTCGTTGTTGCGCACGGCGATAAACCTTTTTCAAACAGAAATTGCACTGATATTTAATAACGTCTTAATCTCACGTATTGCGTATTACACGGCGACGACGTAATTGAAAAAATTATTCCTACATATATGAGGCATTAATCACGTTACCTTTTTTTCGTTTTGTTGTAATAGCAATTTTTTCATTGGCAACCCGAATAAGCGACCCATTCTAAAAATGTTCTCACGAGACCGCTGAATCCATTTAAAATGAACTTGTTTACTATTTTCAGTTTTTTCTGTATATTTCTAAAATACTAATACGATACATAAATCAACGTCAAATTTATTGATTGACTAGATGTACTGATTCTATTACTTATGGATGAACAAACGTGAATGAATTTTTGTAATTTTCGTACATCAAAAAAAAATAGTAATAACATGTATTAAAATGCTCTCAATTCACGAATGTTGGTAAATATAAGCATTTTTCATACACGAATTAGAATGAGATAGCAAAATAATCGATTGAAACGACAAGGCTGAATTCATAAATCATTTTTCTGCGAGTTCTTCGAAATACTAAGACATTGGTAAGAAGCAAAAATAATTTGGCTAGATAGACAATATTTTATTAAAAAAAGAAAGTGCCCACATAAAAACGAAGTGTAAATTAAGTACATTTAATTTATAAGCTAAAAGACGACAACGCGGAATGTGAACATTTTCTTCCAGTCTAGTAATTCAAAACTGGCTCTTATTGCATTTTATTTAGACTCTTTATTGCGAGACACACCGAATTCCTCCTTATTTCTTTTTATTAAAAGTTTCATATTGTTTTTATTAAATTTTTATTAAAAAGGATATTGCGATTTTTTTATAAATATTGAATTTCGAAGCAATCGACGGAAATTCAAGTTTTTACAGAATTTTCTGTTTGTTTCATAAATATGCATTTATCCCAACGCTTAATTGAACGGAGATAACCGTAAAAAGGAGGGCTTTCCTTCAAAAAAGAAAATGATTGGAAGGCTGCGAAATTCGCTTCGTGTATAGCCCGTACCGTCAATTAAATGCAAATCTGATAGAAAATTTTGATAGGAAGAATAACCCCGGGAATATAGGATAAATTGCGAAAAAATAATAAAAAAAAAAAAATTGAGCGCGCATAGTAAGAACTTCATACCGACGAACGAAATTATGAAATCATAATCGATTTATTATTGAAATCCATTACTCATCAAACACGCGTGTAGAGTCTATCACCTATAGGAGGTATAGCGTAATTAGATTGAGTTAGCGATATCGCGAAAGCAATTTCAAATGTAAATGTAATGTATTTAAGCGATTTTTTTTTCAAAACGAATAAGCTCTCCATCGTAATTGCTTCAATTAAAGCTGGATTGAGCAAACGCGCCAGTTGCCGATAAAGTTTTGGTTATCGATGAACAATCCACCAAATGAGAATTCAGTTGTTATTTAAATAAGTGAAGAACAGACATTCCAGATACGCGAGCGAAACGTTACGTGTGTACAAAGCGCCCGATGAATTCGAAAAAAAAAACGAGGAATCGCTAAATAATCTGTCACGTGTAGCCGGCAGATGGCCCATACTTACATTTGCGACTGAGGCTTGGCATCTGATTTCTTTCTCTTCTTAGTGATGCTGCCAGTGATTGCGCTCATTTTGACCCACGATGGGTCCAGCAGGTCACACGGGCCAGGCCTGTAACACCGAGAAAACTGTTAGCATTGAGCCGTCGTGGGTCTTCGCGCAAAATCGCCATTTTTCTCGCTATTCGCGAGGGGGAGAAAAATTCAGCGGGTCCGCGCGCATCAGCCAATCGCATTATGACGAAAGTTATATTGGCGAAATTAGAAAAGAAGGAAAAACCGGTTTGTCTTATTTATAGGCGAGCGATCTCTCGCCTCCTTTCGGCCGGCGAGAGAGCGAGCTTGGCCACGCCGCGCGCGCGCATACCTTATGCCGTTCGACCGATTTACTGCGCCCGATAACAATCGACCATCGCGTTATACAAGATTTCTGTAAATTAATGCAACAACCTTTTCCGTCTCCGACTAACCCCTCCCCCCCCCCTTTTTTTCTTTTCTTTCCC
This sequence comes from Eurytoma californica, assembly GCA_035586675.1. NCBI lineage: Eukaryota > Metazoa > Arthropoda > Insecta > Hymenoptera > Eurytomidae > Eurytoma > Eurytoma californica. Next base: position 3,602,554 of record JAXIUT010000009.1, on the reverse strand, counting down.
TCGAGACGCTGGCTTTTTTCCTACGGGGCTTGTCGCTTTTGTTTTCTTGGACTCGCGCTTCTGTCTAAATTGCCGCGTTGTTATCTTTTCCGCGGGTATGATGTTGTTCTTGGCGGTGTGCTTGGTGATCTTGTTAATTAAAGCTCGAATGGCGTTCGAATTTATTGCGGATAAAATACAGTGATGAGGAAACAATGGAAACTTATCGCCAAAAAAAGGTGTATAACGTTTTTGCTTTGGAGGATTAAAAAATAATAATGAGACAAACTGTTTAGACAGCTGATATTGTCATGTGGAGCAGTACAATTTGACCCCTTTTTTTCAAAATGAAAGTTTATAATCACGCTCAATACGGGTGTCTTGCTAAATTTGCCTGAGGCAACTAGTCCCATTACTTTTTTACTTTTCTTTGAAGTAAATTTTTGTAATAGAATTTTGTATATTTTTTAATAATAACAGATTTTTAATTTAAAGAAGTACCGTTTAAAAAAATTCATTTAATATCAGTTTACACGATTAACTGCCATGTTACAGGGGCATTTCAAGTTCTGAACGCAGCGATGCAAAGTTGATTTGCAGCAGTAAATCATGCAACATGTAATTGTAATGAAGCGTGGGTCGATTGTCAGATAAGGTACAGTTGTAGGTACTTATAGCTGTAACAACGAGTAAAAGTTGCTTTTAGCTTTGCTGATTTTAAGTTAAACTTCAGTTAAATACTTAATAATATTAAATCTGATTTAACACCTGCAGAAAATTAATTATACTAAAGGAAGCGACAGAACACAAGAGATTATTTTGTGAGTAACGAGTTAACTAATTAATTATAACAAGTTTTAATTAAGAAACGTCTTATTATGATGTTTTCTACTAGAAAAAAATAATCATTTATTCCGTAAGCGAATAGTGACTTTTTCTACTCCAGATAGTTTTGAATTTTAAAATAAGTGAACAATGACATACAAGTGAACTTTTCATTAAACATTCAAAATGTACTATATATGTACTCTAAATTGAATTTCGAATTGACGGTTGATTCATTTTAAAAATGTAAAACTTTTATCAATATACATTTTTTTCAAATTTTAAATTGAAAATGTCGTTTTCATTACGTTTATTAAAATTTGAAGAGTAACTTTACGAAATTTTACTTAATAAATTTAAAAAATGTTTAAAAAAGACTCGCTTTTTTTCAAAAAATATTCTCATTGCTGTCTTACTGTTTATCTGACGCAAATAATTTTTACAATCTTTCAAGTTTTAGTGGTTACTCTGCAGACTATGTTCAAGAAATAATATGAAAACGAAAAAACAATATTTCTTGAAATTGTACCCACAAAGCGTATCGAAACGATCGAAACGATGAAATTTTACATAATTTGATTAGCGTGGTAATAAATCTGCTTTATGCAGATTCTAACGACTCTGATGAACGCGTGCGGTAATAATATCATTCAATTGTAATTAATTTAATGCAATATGTATAACTTCTTGCGCCTCGGTTTACACGCGTATAACTTATTTTGCGAGAACTACAATCAAGTTAAATTATCGAGGCAAAAATCTCGCAAGCAGGAAATGAAATCGCAGTGCGAAAATATAGCGAATATTGAAATATTTGATGCAGTGAATTCGTGACTTGGAAAACTTTTATAAAAAGGAAGCATTTGAAAGCGACGCTGCGCGTTTGTTTGACGATGGATATACAATGTGTTGATTCCGTAGAAAATCGAGAGATAAAAAAAAAGCAAAAACGAAGATAAAATAATGGACACGTGTGCGAATGTTTGACCGTGACACGGTTCAGGTAGATTCATACACGTGGATGCAAAAATGAAGCATCCTGCAGTATCGCACTCATTTAAGTCGTCATCCGATATACGATCTTCCTTCAAGAAAATCTGCCTCTTGTTTCCTTCCGGTTCATTAGATCTTTTCACAGTGCTTTTTCAATGACGTCGCAAAACTTAGAGGAAAATCTCATTTCTTGTGATTAAACTTTTGCTGCGCTCTGCTGAGAGATGATACGAGTGTCGTATAAATTTTTATCACGGTGATGCGTGACGTAATTTTAGATTTTTTCTTTATGAGATAGAAACTAATGCATTTATAGTTGAATTCTTTAGTAAGGGGTAGACTGCATTCGAAAAACGAATAATAAATTCAAGAGGTAAGGAAGGAAATTTATTAATGCGTAACATTTCCAGAGTCAAGATCCCACGGACCCTACGCGATTAGTCGTAGGCGAAAGAATTCATTAATGATATTCATGGCGACTACCGTGAATAGAAATGAAAATTCGACTGCGTATATCTTTCCCTTTAAATTTAACAATAAAAACAATCCAACCCGTAGATTTGAATCAATTGCAAATAAAACCCCCATTAGTTAATTTATTACGTATTTCACATCAGAGTATGAAAAAGTCAGGCCTTTTCTGAAGGTAAAAATTACTTTTTTTCGCAAGAAACGATTGCGTAACTGTTCATTCCCGTGTCATCCCATAATCACGAATCGTATATAAGGTATATAAAAAAAGGTAGAGGGACGGAAGATTGTCAGCTAATGAAAGCCACCGCGATCTCCCGGAAATGGCGCTAATAAAAGTGAATTCGAGATTCGAGGATCGAGATTGCGATATTGCTCGGCGCAACGGGGCAGCTCGGTTTAGCATATACGCGCGTCCAAGTGCCTCGCGCTTCGGGAGACACGAGCCCTAATGACGCACGCGATGGGGGGATTTCTGTAAATCATTGGAAAAAATTTACGGTCCGCGAGTTTCCTGCCTCCGGCTGCGCTCCGTCGTTCATATGCCTTCGCAGCCAAAAAAAAAAAAGAGAAAAAGATAAAAGTGACCTTTAAGGAGCCATTGTCTCTCCCGGGACGTGCGTGCGCGGAGATGGCCTGCACACGAGGCGCGCGGGGATTCGCTAACTAGCGGCCTCCTTGTACCGGGGATTGTTTTATTGCCGACTTTATGATGTAAATGAAAATAAATTCCTGGAATTGTAATTATACTCGAAAAGAAGGCCCGTTCTATAAAACTGATCTACTGAAACCGGTTCGCGGCTCCGCTGCACGGCGTCATTTTAGATTGGCGCGCGGCGTTGCTTTTGTTTTCGTCCGGAGCTCCTTTCTGCAGGGCGTTATCAACCGTAAAAAAAATATATTTCTTCATTTAAAAACTTTAGCCAATTTAAACGGACTTTAAAACCTGGCTTATCGAGCGCCCCTTTACGATTTGGGTATCTACCCTGTAGCTAAGACGTCGCTGAAGCCGCGCTACCTTTTCGATGTTCTAATGCATTTTTTCTTTTTTATTTTTTAGTGCGGAGATATTGTTTATGCGTCACTTAACGAATACGATATTTAATTGCAAACTCTATTTTTATGATGGTTGTATTTGCTCGAAGCGCGCGGACATACATTTTTCCGACAAATTGCTTTCGTATCTAGTCCACGTGTCTTTCTTTTTCGACGATTACCGATGCACGCGTTGTTGGGAAAAAATACATATAACGATTGCTCTTTTCTTTTTTTTTAAAAAAAGTATGATTATTCCGCTGCGTTACTACTTTACTGTTCGTGTCATTAGCTATTACCTAACAAGAAGGTAATCTAAATATTTCTTTTAAGGATATTCAGCACGATAAAAATTTTGAGCTTTGGTGTTTATGCACTTTTGATATTTAAATTCTCTGGTAGCTATTTGCATTTGCATTTTAATTATGTACTTCGTAGGCATACGCATTACAACGTATAATTGATTTAATTATTATCGGAAGCTAATGAAAGTAGTATGCTAATCATTGACCATTGTAAAAGAAAGTTCGAAAAAATAGAAATAATGTTATAGATACTAAGTTTATTAATAATTGGTTCTACAGTTCCAGACGTACGTAATAAATTTTAGTGATAAAAAAATGTTATATTCTTGCAACATAGATTCAAAAAGCAATGACTAGGAATAGATCTTGATTAATGACATCATCGAAATTCATGACGTACATTAAGCCAGTTTTTTTGACAATTTTCATACTGGTTTAAACGGTTTGAGCTCCTAAACGCACTGAATAAATGTCTTCTTTAAATAATTTAATTACCCGAAATCATTAATTCATACCAATAGGTTAAATACTACTTAGAATATTTCCAATAACAAATCAATTGGAGAGATCAACAATAACAGTAATTTTTACGCAAACTAACTTTCAAGGTTGAATATTTGAACTGACAGGTTTGCGAGAATCGTGTTTTCAAGACGGTGCCGAATTGTGTAGAAATGAAATTAATAAAAGATATTGTAGTCGGATAACATATCTAGAATGAGATTTGGTTACAAAGATAGAAGAAGTATTTTTAGTACATCAAAAAATTGATAATGTGAAAAAATTGATCTTTTTTCGAATATACATACATCACTTATTCGGATAAGTCCCAACTCAAAACCTTCACACACTTCGAGTGGGATTATCTCAAAGGACATGATTATTTTTCTTATCTCTGATGCTCGATACTTTTAGGATTCAAAATAGAGAGTAAACATATTTTTACGAAAAGTTTTTTTTCTTTTTTTACGTCTAAACAGAAGCGACTTTACTGTATTTAAATAAGCAAGTCATACACTGGGGAAAACTTTAGAAAAGTCGCAAAAAGTGATTGAATTCTACTTACTTTTTACGCATGGATGTAAAGGTGAATATGTTTGCTGTACGTCATAAAGGAGCGAATTCAAGATAGTACACAGACGTAATATTGATTTGACATATCGGGTCTTCTATATAATATGCGATGACGCGATAACTATTTAAAGTGCGCAATAAAATAAATTTAATCACGTGATTAGTGGAATAAATTAATTGAAAAAAAATTATTCTAATTTAAAAAATGTTCATTTGAAAGAAAATCTCTTTTTCACGTTTAAATTAAATTTAACAGTTTTTAATTGCCGTAGGAAAACCTATCAAGCACCGGTGTTTTATTACCTGATAATTGCGTAATTACGACAACAGCGACATTTAACTTGCGCGCTTTCAATTATAATTCGATGTAAAATTCGTTTAAACGTTTAAAATTGAATAATTAAACTAATAACGTGGTTCAATCAAAATTACCAAATGATAATAAAAAATGTGGCATGTGTTGCGAATATTGGCGATAAAAGAAGGAAAATATAGAAGGAAAGAAAATGAATTTTCTTTTTTCCTTTCAGTAGCGACGTAAATCAATTTTCATTTTGCACCCTAACGCAAACAATTTCACGCGCAAAACGTGAAATTAATTTTCTAAGAAATCAAAATGAAAGATCGCGATTAAGGTAAGGTCGCGATTATCCATCTGTGCAATGAATCATTAATGCAATTATCTGCGGTGACACCTTTTTTTACAAAACTTGAATAATTCCTATTTAAATTAAGTTGCAGAAAACGTAAACATCACCCTATTGTGTTCGCGCGCTATAGCGCGGTTAGGGCATCGCGGACTGCTGCAGATTCATTCCGACAGAGGAGAGATAGTTCTCGTTACCTGAACTATAAAAGTTTCCCTATTAAATGCAAAATTCTTCGCCGAAGAGTAGAGCAGCCCCTCCTCCCGAACTTTTCAACACGAGCGAAGGAGACGTTTGAGTGACGAAAGCACATCATCGTAAAATATGCATCAAATCTTTCAGCCCGGCCGGCCGTAAGTCGGGCCGACAAGTTAACTAATTTATTTTCACCGCTCGCCCCAAAATTTATCGAAGCAACGTATACGCCGAGGCGTTTATGCCGCAGCATAGAAAGCGTCGTTAACTACGCTCTCAACTTGGCGACGTAAACGCGAGAATTTCGTACGTGCACGATCAAAATACTTTATTCCTTTCCCGGGGAAGCAACCACTTGATGCTTAAAAAACACTGCCTGCTTGGATATTGCCTTTACATAACCGACTAATTACACGTTTAAACTTTTTTTTCGACCAGAGGTGCACATTTTCGACACGTGTATTCGAGCCGAGGTGAATTCAAATTATGATTGTCGCAAAAGTTAAATTAGAATACTTTTGATCATTAGTCGCTCAAAACTTCGCAATGAATAACTGGCGTCGCCCGAGCGAAAAAGTTCGCTCCAATAACAGCATCGCGATCCATCCAAACAGGCACGAGTTTTATAAACCTTCGGGTGGCTCGCGCCTCCCAGCCTCCACGTCTCCACCTCACCGATCACCAAAACACAAGTCACAGCTGCCGACACATCACACCCCGACAAAAGCGCGAGCCGAAAAGACGAAAAAAGATCGGAGCGTACCCAAGTGCGGCCGGGATTGCGAAAGCGAATCCCTCGTCCAACATATCGCGGGCCGGCGCGCACGAGAGGATGCAAAACGACACTCGCACGAGCAAGCGCGCGCGTGGGGCACGACTCTCGGGCGGCTCTGCGTGACTGCGCGGCGGAGCGGGCCGCCTCGGCGATCGGCCGGCGCTCGCGCGCTGCGCGCTCTACGTCACCGCGCGGCGCGATGCCGGCGCGCGAGGAGAGCAGCGCGCAGCGCCAAGCCGGGAGGATTCGCACTCGCGGCGCGCGCGGAGAGCCCGGAGAGGCTCGCGAGGCGCAAGCGCCCGTACCTTGCATCACGCCGGCGGCGGCGGCGGCGCGCACGCGGCCGTCACCCAGTTGCTCGTCGTCGCGGGCGGCTGCAGCCGGCGCCCGCCCACCTCGCCCGCGAATCCCGGCCGCGCGCCTCCGGGGCCAGGACTCGCTCGCACCGGCACACTCGCGCACACGCGCCGGGCTCCGGTCGCACCTGCGCCAGGCGCGAACTTTCACCTTCGCGGGCGCGTTATCGAGCGGCGCGGGGGCTGGGGCACGTGGCGCGGCCCAGGCGCGCGCTCGCCCCGCTGCACCGGCCACGCAGGCGCACTCAGCTGCGCAGGCCACGGGGCTCCTCGTCGTCCGCCGCCGCCTCCATGGCTCCCCGTGCACACGCGAGAGGCGAGGGAAAGGCGGCGCCGGGGAGAGGCCTCGGGCGCGCGCGCGCTGCTGGAGGGAGAGCGAGCGAGAGGGAGGAAGAGCGGGACCGAGCGAGCTCGGTCGACTGGCTGCCCCGTGCGTCCCGAGCGCCGCGAGAGCCGCTCGGGTTTGGGGGAGCTGTCGCGGGGGCGCGCTGCTAGCGCGCGCGCCGACGACTCGAATATAGGTCAGTGGGCCAGGGCGATCTCGCGCGCGCTCGCGGCAACGCGGACATGCGCGCCGCCGCAGCCGCGCCGTGCCTGCGAAACGCCCGCGAGCGAGGCCTAGAACGAGCCGAGCCGCTGCAGGTGTGGGCGAGGGCCCCGCGCGGCGAGATGCATCGTGCACGCGCGCATCCGCCGAGGGCCGCGGGATCCAAGAGCGAATGCACCCTGTCTTCCGTTTTTCCCTCTTCCGGCCCCCGGGGGCGCGAGGCTCCGCGGACCTACTGCCCCCCGACGGTTTTATCCCGCGCTCGCTCGTTTCGGAGTTGCGCTTTTTTGCGCATTTGGAGGATGCTTTATGAATTTGTTTACTTCATACTCGTGGAATGGGGTGATGTCGGAATTTTTTAGATCCAAAATTTTAAGAGGGTCAGGATCGCGCTCGGCGTTACGAATTTCGCGGTATAAATCTTTCGCTGTGACCGGGAGTACAAGAATCTCAACGGTGCGATAAATGTTAAAAAGGTGATGCGAAACGTAAGAATTGTGCAAATAAATGTAGCGAGAATGCTTTTTCATTGAAATGTATGTCAAGATCATATCACGATGAATGTAAACATGGAACTCCTTTTTCACCTATTCCTTTCTAAAGGAAAATTGTCGGTTTTCTTCAAATTAAATAAAGTTTTCATTTTGCGGGCAGAGTATAAAATGCCAATTTCAGGGAACTATTACATTTCGTCAGTTCGATTCGCTGATTTTTATTCAATTATCTAACTTCAAATTTATGACTATCGTTTCATTCAAAATATCAAGTTCTGTGGATTTAGTACACGAGCTCTGTATACTTTGCGTTAAGATAGCAAGCGGTATCAAACAACACATCTAACATAGTAAGTAAAATTGACGCCGTAGGTAGACACTAACAGTAAGATAATCCGATCATAAAACATCAGATAACTTTGCTTATTCAATGTATAAAAATAATCCGCTACAATTTCAAGTTTACTACAGTGTTCCAGCAACGGTCAAAAAAACCTCCAAAAAATGTATATTATATATTCGCACACCTCGTTCGGCTCGCCGCTGCTTCAAGATCTCCCGAGAGGTGCGAAAGAGCTCCTCGAGCACGTATAAAAGAGCAAATGGCGCATCGTTAATGACGACATTATCGCAATCGCGCGCGAGTTATTTGTATATATTTATATCTCGCATGACTCGCTCTCGTTGCGCGCCGTCGCGCAAGAAGCTCGGCGAGATTTATCAGCTCTTTCCCATAAGGAGAGCGCGCGCTCGCACGTGATGCACGCGAGCGCGTGGGCGGACGAGTCGCGCATCGCACTTTCACGGACTAGGGCACCTGCCTAACTGGCTGCGCCTGCCTTCCGGCCCTCCCCCTTCCCCCCCGCCCCACACACACGGCCCTGCGGCTATCGCGTCGATCGATTACGCTCTTGGGCTGCAAAATTGTTACGCCGACTTTCCTTTCGCGCGACGACGACTCGAGTCGACTTTGCGTCCGCGCGGCTGAACGCACTCACACATACGGGGGGTCGAACTGACGCCGCTTTCTTTTGGAGGGAGAGATATCTGCGGGAAGAATGCGCTCTCACCGGGACTAAAATTAACATCAGTATTGACTTTTTTTTTTAACTTTGAGAATAATTCGGCGCGCTAAAAATTATCGTATCTAAAGTAGAGTTTTTCATTTTGCGAGAATGTAAAATTAAAGTCGACGAGGTTGGCAGAATTGCAAACTATGTGCATTTCGTGATTCTTGTATTCAAAGTATCCAAGATGTTATCTCAATTTAAATGTTGATTCTATTGTTTCATTGCTTTGTGATAAAGTGCTAATTAAAAATTTCAAATAAGTTCAAGTATGAAGATTTCTTCTTTTAATTAAG
>JAXIUT010000009.1:3575963-3593395 GCA_035586675.1 Eurytoma californica | reverse complement strand
TTTCATTGCTTTGTGATAAAGTGCTAATTAAAAATTTCAAATAAGTTCAAGTATGAAGATTTCTTCTTTTAATTAAGTACAAAATTGACCAAGCTATATGTAACAGTTTAATAGGCCAAGTGTCACATGAATCATTGGCGGCTCATGAATTATTTAAAATGAAAAATTTCAATATTATTTTTTATGTAACAGCACGTAAAATGTAACAACTTTCAAAATTATCAATATATTTTTAATTTATTTAAGGAATGTTAATTACATTTACCATAATATATAATTACCAATTTTAAATAAAATCTTTTAAAAAAATAATTATCTATTTGACTTCAAGAGCTGTTATTAAAATTAAACGATTAAATACAATCAGTCACTATCACTTGAATTAAGAACTATAATTCGATAAAAGTACAACTTAGGATTGATTAGAATAAAATCTGTTTTAATAAAAACATAAACATTTGCAAACTATAACTGATCTTTTCGAATTTGGCTTAAAAAAAATTAATTGCACATACAAATTTAGTTATTTTTGTAACTTCCATAGTTTCAACTTTTTTTCAACTTACCCTGCTTCCGTCACTAACAGTTTTATGTGCGACATTTATATTTAAACCAAAAGTCTTAATCGTAATTTACGAGCTTCGTTATCGCGTGGAACTACCTAAGGTAAGAAGATAATTTGTAAAATATGCACGACACGGCACCTACGGCATTATTTAAGGATTGCGCATTCGAAAAAGCAAACATCAAGTTTCTCATTCACTGCTTAGCAATAAAAAAAAATATCACAATTCGTTTTTTTGCATTACCCATTTCCGCAATCCGAGGACAATCCAGTGTGACTCTCGACTGTTGTTACTCACCTGAAACAAAAACCAAAATTTTATATTCAATTAATTGAAAATTTATTTATAATGATAAACATTTTTGCTCAGTACCTACACGTCTTGTAGGTTTCGGTATGAATATTGATGTTTTATAAGTTATATTTTTCTTAAAAAATTTATTTCTACATTGAACAATAACAGAATATTGAATGAAAATTTAATTTTTTATATTAGTCTTCATATAATGTACGCTTATTACCAGATTCCTACAGGCAAGTGCCTGCATATAAGCGATTCCTAAATAAAGCAGGGCATCAGATTCAAGTCTCTCTGACGATTACGTAATCGTATCAAATATTAATGTATTCTGTATAATAGAATACTCTACATTATTTTTAATTAACCATAATGGTAGCATAAATCTCTGCAATACGAAGTACCATAGTGGTATCTTATCAGAAATGCATGAGTCAAACTATTCCAGAAACTCTTAACAAACGTATCGAATTTCATCCTCCTTGCAAGAGATATTATACGGATCTCCTAGAGAGATCAGGTACATAGCGAAGAAAATGAAATAAAGAACTTAAAGATTGCAATGCACGTAGTGCGTTAAAAAAAATACGCAGATTAAAAAAGGAAAATTTGGGTAGACTAAGTGAGCATTTAAGAGTAGCTCCCTAAAAATATTTGTTGCCGAAAAGTTTTCTAATTTTTCATGTAAAACTTTAAGCAAAAGCATTAATTATGCACTCAGTATTTATACACAAAAAAACTGTCACGGAAAAGATAATGATTTTATAACGTATAAGACGCCGTCATGTTCTTCCCACGTACAATGAGTATTTTGTGAATTTCACAAATCGCTCGTTATATGGAAGTGTGGTGACTCAAGCCGTGAATTGCGCAGGATTACATTGGCCTACTGCGCTATGCTCAAATTCCGCTTCGACCATCACATACTCTTTGTAACAAGAAATAACTTTTATCGGGTACAAAGAACGGCGTAGGGCAAAAAAATCGAAAATTTTGTCTGTATCGACTCGTCCTTTTTCTACTTACTCATAGCGACACTAAAATAGAACGTAATTGACGAAATATTCAAATGAGTCGGGGACCAAGCATTGTTTTGTCGCAATTTCAATGTGAATCACAGATACTTCGCGATGGAAAGAAGCCTATAGAATTTTTTTTGTTAATGAAAAAAATAGAGAAACAGTCGCGTTATTATTGATTAATTTAGAAGGTTAACAATTGAGAAATACTGGAGTCTATAGCGTTTAATGATATCTGTAAAATTCAGTCGTTCAATACTTATGCAATTAGACTGCACAAAGTGTCTGACAATTTAAGTAATATCTCCCTGGCGTGTCCACCCATAGTGTCTATTTCCACTAGAAAACTTTTTAGAGCTATTGCGTTAAAAAATAGAAACTGACAGGTAAATTAAAATTCTTCTTCGTCCAGTATGACTCTATCTCGCGATTTAATTGATACGTCGGTTGATGGCCGAGTATTTAAAAATATCAAAAGCGCATATTCGTATATTACTATCTTTATTGTCAAAAGAAAAACTTTGTAAATGTTACGTAAGAGATGTACTTTTAAAAAAGTGAAAGCTTTGCTTGTATTTTCATTGGTAAATACGCAGCAAGGTGACACGCGCCATAAAAGAGAAAAATACACACACTTTCAGGATATGCACTTTATGCGGATCAATCCGGGAAATATCTCGTTGTATTTTGTTGCTACTCTTTGCTGATATGTTTACCCGAACACTGTATCTACGAATGGGAGGCTAAAAGATTGCGCAGATCCCTGAGATCTAAGTTTACCCACTTGTCGCTTGCTTCTTTCATCTTCGAACAAGAGCAATCGCTTTTATCGAGCTTTTATTCAAACGCTCGGGTAAACAGTAACAGTAAATCAATTTTATTGTAACGATCGTTCGTGAACGTATAGGGCTGGATGTTACATTGCTGCCATTTTTCTACGCGGCTTATAGTTATTTGGAAAACAAATGAAATTCAAAGTGTCAATTATAGCAGTTATTTATCTCGAATTTTCTTCTGAAAGGCGAAATTAAATCCGCAGAACGTCATAAGTAATATCACACGTCTTTCGCCATCGTATTTAAGCTCATATTTTATTTCGACGGATCATATATATTAAGAGAAAAATCCTTGCAGTTTATGAACTTTTAACTTCTTTCGCTTTATCCGTTTTATCGCTTCATCTACTTTGTACTTTATCGCGTTGTTAAGCTCCTCTATATCCCTCCTCTCTTGTGCTTTTTCCAGCCTCCGACTCTCCCCCTTTACCTCACCTTACTCTACTTTCATGTCTAATAGATTTTAAAAATGCACCAGGAGACCCGTATATTTTTTCTTCGAGTACTTAAAAGATTTTTAACTGCAAATTTTACTGCCCGAAGAAGTTGCCGCATGAATCAGTAAGGAAATTACCACGCCGGCGTCGTAAACAATGTGCAGACATTGGCGCAATTTTTATCTAACAATTTCGTTATAAATTTTAGCACGAAGAATGTTCCGCGCCAAACAGTATAACATTTAAAGAGCAGCACGATACGTAGATAACATTAGCTTAAAAAACCGATATGTTTCCACTTAGCTAATTAAAAGTAAAAATGTATTCTTTGAAAAAAATAACAGCGCTCATTATAAAACAGTAAAAACGAAAAAAAAGAACGAGCGGCTGGCGAGCTTTTCAATGAAGAAAAAGTCGATAAACAGGGGAGGATAAAAAAAAAGGGAAAAGTTACGACGATCCTGCCCGCTAACAAGGAAAATAGCCGCTGGACAATGCGGCGAAATGCGCACGAAAATGAACGCGAGAACGAGCAAAAGCAGCAGCAGTAACGGCGCGTCATAGTCGTAGGGATAGTTGCGCGCGCGTCGAAACAAATATGCACGTATCGTGTGACGCTCATCGGCGTCGACGTCGACCGTGCGCGGTGGCCGCAGCGACGAGCGACGACGACGTCGAGCGTGCGGCCGCTCGCTCGCCTGCGCGCACACACACACGCACACACAGTTGGACGGACGGACACAATGACGCTGGCGCTGCTCTTTTATGCGCCCCGGCAGGCTCGCGAGCGCACGAAGATAGCGGAATAGACAGGAGGAAAAAAGAGCGGAGAAAGACGGAAAAGGAGAGGAGGGACGCGCGAGCGTGTGACATGTGCGCCGCGGCCGGGCCGGGGGGATAAAACGGGACAAGTGCAGCGGCGAGCTAGAGAGAAGGTAGGAAGAGGAGCCCCGTCGGCTGCTGCCCTTTTATAGGGTTGTTTTTGCCCGAGCGCGCCACAATGAGACTCGCGGTTTCGCGCACCTCGATACTCGCTTAACGGCCGAGCTAACTGCACGCGGGACTTTCCGCAAAAAAAAAAGGAAGGGGAACGGGAAAAATGTTAGCGCGGGACGCGGGGGGGAGAAGGAAGGTGTGCGCGATGTTGGAAAAACTATACCGGTTGGGCGGCTTGGTGCCGCGCCAGCGCTCTTACGGATCACTTTGTTACTGCAAATTAAGTCATCGACCATTAGCCAAATTGGTCGCTTTATGAGTTGAGCTTTTAGCGCATTCATCTATTATTCGCAGCGCCTCGTTTGATACTCGATTCCTCCCCGAGAGTGCCGATTATTTTCGCCCCGATCTCCGACGGTATCTATTCTCGGGCGAGTGCGCGATCCCTTTTTTTCTATTTTTTTTTTCTGCTTTTTTTTGTGGATTGCCGCTCGCTAATTGTTTATCCTTCGCACGATTTAGCCGCGGCGCAAAAACAACCGAATCACTCGGTTATTTTGGATTTTATTAAATACTTATTTCGGGGATAGCGCACTTGGTGCATTTCAAACGAAACGCTACGTCGTTCTAGCGGCGAACGTGCTATATATACGAAATACCTGCTAGGTTGACCGTCACATCTATTGCGGCCTTTAGCGGAGCGGCAATCTATACAGCTGTCTTATTGACGGAACGTGTTATGTCATCCTTTACATTTCGAATGCATACGTTAGAAAGCTTGGAAAAATACAGATTTTCCCATTGTCCTCGGGGGGGAAAATTGATTTAAAAATATTCGCGAACCGCATAAAAGCCGTCTACATGTTAAATAAACTTTAAATATTCAAAACTTCTTCGACAGAAAATTGACAAATGAGATTTTAAATTTCAAATTTGAATAATTTTGCAAATGAAAACAATGATCGCCGACTAATTGTTAATCCGCGGCATTTTTCCGGAAACATATATTTTATCGCATTTTCAAAAATATTTTAGGCGGTTACGCAATACAAATCGAATAACGCGTATTTTTAAACCACTCTAATGTATATATATAAACAGGTTTTATGACGAAACTTTTGATATCGACGAGTCGTCTCTCGGTTAAATTCTTATTATTTACTTTCAAGATTGTGCCGTTACGCGACACTGCGCGGCCGTTGCGTAAAAAATCATAAAAAAAGAAGAAGAAGAAACTAAAACTAAAATGGCCGCGCGTCGTGCCCAAGTTCAGGAACGAGCGTCGAAAACAAAAGTATCGGGCATAGTTGCGCAACGGCCGCAGCGCGGTCCGAAAATAGCCCGGGCAGAAAAGGAGTATCCTCCGACGTCCCTAATCAAAAGCCCTTCTTTCTTGATCGGGCACGTCGTAACGAAGCGCCCGCAGAGAAAAAGAATCCGGCCGTGGGGAGCCGCGTACGCACACAAACACCTGGGGTATCGTATACGTCCCGTCGGCGGGAAGCGTTCGGGCGGGGGATACATCCCGGCGGCGTGGGAGTGCGCGTCCGTGTGCGCGACATCCTCGACGAGGGTGTAATTCCGAAAGTGAAGTTGCCGCGCCTCACGCACGCACGCACACACCGGGCGGGAGAGCCGCCGCCGCCGACCGGCCGAGCGAAAGCTGCGCGCGGCAGTGAACGTGACACGCTGACCAAATTCAGCCGGGAGAGAGAGAGAGAGAGAGAGACGGGCCCGCCGAGCGTACCTTCGAGTCTTGTGTACTTCCTCCGCCTCCATCGCCTCCGCAGCCGCAAAGTCGTAATACGTCGCCGGCGTATACCTCGTGAAAAATTACTTTCTTCTCGGTCTTCTCGCCGCTGTCTTCGGCGACACGTTAATGAGGTTGTACAATCTCGCTGTGGTTTGCCGTCCCGAGGGATACTTATATACTCGGTCGTAACTCTGCCTGATTTTAACCTTGTTAAAAGTTGTTTTCGATGGAGAACGTATATGGTTGGGTATATTTTATTTTGACAATTCTAATCAGCCGTTGTATGGTCGAATATAATGGTTTTCACTTTCGTATAACCGATTCACTAAAGGTACACAAGAGTGTGATGTTCAACCCAACAATATTCAAATTGTAAATAATATACTGAAAATCTTCTGTTTATATACGTAGCTCTTTAAACAGAGAAAACTGTCCGACTCGAGCCTTTCATTGCTCCTGCATTATAATCTCTTACTTTCCGATTGTCTATATTTATTTAACGTATATTTATATTTCGCACGTGCCTGATCTACAGTAGCTCAATAAATAAGCTATGAGTTCAAATTAAATTCTTATTTTCGTTAGATTTGAGAAGAATACGCGAAAGATTTGTAAGCAAATTTTTAAGTTTAACATTCTACAATCATCTGATAAAGAACGAATATAAAGTATCCAGTGAACTTGACTGTAACCCAGTGTTAAAGTTAACCATCGATCGACATGATTTAGATAGACCGTCTGGTTTTTCTCGCGCGACTCGTCGCCGTGCACTCCGCTTCTTAGCATAAAATTAGGGCCGATGCACGTCGCCGGCGTCGATTATGCACCCCCACCTCTCCCCGCCGATGCAAATCGTCGCGCAGCCCGGAATCGTATAAAATTCGTCGGCCGCGCGCAAAAGCTTTCGCTTTCTCCCCCGTGGGGGGCAACAAAGGGAGAAGCCTGGAGAGGCTGCTGTATACGTCCCGGTCGTGCGCAGGGAGGGCACGTTTGACGGCACGTTGTTCTGCGATGACGCAACGGCGCTTATGTGATCCCTTAATTAAATCTGCATCATACGGGCGTGATTCGCTGTCGGTGATTGCGCAATAATTATAACGCGCTCGTTACGATGAGCCCGCGGGGCGGTAAGTTGGTAAAAGGGAAGACACCCGCGAGAGAGAGAAAGAGCTTTCCTTTCGGCTCCGATAACTCGCCGAGGGGTGGCCTCTCTATAAATATCGGCGCGGCGCCATATTTTTTTCGCGAAAAACTCGCGGGGCGAGGAGGATACGCCGGGGGGGAGGGGGGAGCCGCGCGCGTCGCACCGGAAGTGCAGGCGAGCGGAAAAGAAAGGAAGCTCGCGCCCAGCTTTTTTTAGGAGGAGGGCCTCTCCCCGCTGCCCGCCGACTCCCTGATATTGCGAAATCTTGGCAAGCCACGGACGGGATGAGGCTGCGCGCGCGCTCGATCGCGCAAAACGGTATAGGCCTGCCTGCGAGCGGAGCGGAGCAGTCGGGGGAGGGAGAGCGAGGAGGCGTTCGATTGGTGTGCGCGCGCGCGGTGTGTGCTGGCGCTCCGTCATCGGCGCAGCCAGCGCCGTCGCTGCCCCACTGACCTCAAAATTCGAAAACCTCGGGGTGCGACGCTCTTTTTCAGCTGGCGTTACCGTCGCGGAGGAGGCCTCCCGCGGCACTGGATCCTCATCGGCACCGGACGCGCGGCGATTTTGGCTGTCCGCGAGAGGAGGATGACTCGACGGCTTTCGCTTTCGGCTGGGCCTTTCGCCGTGGGGGAGGGATTTTAGCAGGGTCAACGATAAAGGCGTTGCTCCGATTTTGAGGTGGTTTAGAGCGAAAACGAAGGTTAGCCTCGTTCGCAAGGGGGTCAGACTTTAATTATCAACGCTGGGCCGCGTTAAATTTCAGTAACAGCTCGGCGTTTTTCGTTATCTCGATGCTAATCACAGGCGGTTGCGAAACTTTTTTTTTCCACCGCTGGATTTACTTTCTTTCGATAATTTCAATCTGTAAATTACGTGGCAGCGGCATTAGGTGTATAGCGGAACGCTCGGCAGCGAGGAAAAGCACTTAACGTTTGTTGCGATTATAATCGTATGTAAATTGTCCGCTTAAGATCTTATGTCAAGTGGGAATTAAATGATAATTTTTACAAGAGAAAATTCACTTGGCCTTTGAAACTAAAAGCAATGTTTTCATAATCTCTTATTGATTATTGGTGGTGCGTTAACAGTTATTTAACGGTTTTCAATAAGTAACCGTTACGCGCGCACGTCAATTGAATTATTTAACAGTTTCTGCACGTTACCTTTATCTCTCGAAGTATCAGTTTAATAAACTAACAAATTTTTCGAGTAAACGATCTTAAAAAAACATTACCCGCTCGAACGTTTTTACAGTTCCAATCAATATTCCCTATACGACCTTAATATCAATTCTTACAACTTTTTCAATTTAAATTTTAAAAGCAACTTTAATATTGAATCTCTCGTCAAAAAAATTTACAATCGATAAACTAATAAAAAAGTAAAATTTGCGGTGAAAAAATGAGGGAAAAAGCGGTGCAGGAGCGAGCGGGCGAATTCAAAAAGCGGAGCGCGGCGAGAGGTCCGTACGCAGGCGCGCAGAAAGAAATTACGGCGTTGCCATGTCGACGCCGCGAGCGTGCAACGTGTCCCCGCTTTTGCTCCGATGACGTAACTCGCGTCTTTGCGTCACGCTCGCCGCTCCCGCGGAAAAATCGCCAGGAAAGGGGGTGTCCGCGTGCCCGCGCGAAAAGCTCTCCCCCGGGTGCGCGAATCACGCGCGAGCCCACCAAATTAATTCGGGCGCAATCGAGTGGGACGATTAGGCGCTCGAGCGCGAGGCGAAATAAAAACATCAAAAGCTTTCCGTCGTAAAGTAGACCCGATGCGGTGATCTCGAATTTTCGGACGCTCTCCGTTAGATTATCTGTACTAAGCCCGGAGCTTTTATCGGTGTACGTGAATTAAAGCGACACTTTCAGATCTGCGGTGAGTGAATCGTTCGGCGACGAAATAAAATGCTGCAGTATTCCAGAACGCATTAATCTTAATAATAAAACCTAAAACGCTGAAAGACAAATTTATGTATTTTTCTAATGCTTTTGGATATTTTTATAGTTCAAACTATTTTTAAAAGATTTTTAAACCTGCGAGCGAATTTTATATTTTTAATAATTGCATTCTTGATTGAATTAATCTACCGCGTTCGTAAATAAAAGCGAAAGAACGATACGTCAGCTGCACTTGTAATGGTAACTGATGCGTAATATAAACACTCTCATCTCTTAATGAAAACAAGGATCTCAGTCAAAATACAATTAATTTCGCAATGTTTGCAAAGTGGGAAAATCCCGATAGAAGGAAAGGACCAAGGTAAAGAAAACAAGTCTACAAAAAAATTTGCGAAAGTTGAGCAGGGGAGAATTAGTAGAGGTGACGCAAACGTTATATACTCCCAAAAATTAAAACTTCTACTTTGAAGGAGGTTGCACGGCCAATACGACACTTCTTAAAACTTTTTATTATTTTATTTTATATACAGAAAATGTAATTTAATATATATGGAGAGTTAATAATTTAAAATTCTTTTAAGACTATCCTAACATAACATTTTTTGCACGTAAAGCGAAAGTTTATTTATTAAACAAAAAAAAAGTGCAGATTTATTTATAGCAAATCGAGCACAAGACATCCAGTAACAGCGTTTCTCTTAAAAGGGTACGCGATTATTTTAGCGACGTCCGTTCCGCTGGCGTCCGCGCAAAAAGCCGGAGAAGAAGGAACAAAGCGTCGGGCGCGATTTCGACGGAGGTTCCAGCGGCGGCAGCGATGGCAGTGGCGGCGGCCGCGAATCAATGACCCAGATACGGGGAAACAAGATCTCGGTCGATTCGTGCGCGCGCTCGCTCGCTCGCCTGCGCACCTCGACCGCCAAGTTTCGCGTGGCCCCAGACCAGATTCGCGCGCGCCGCACATTATTCCCCCGTATTTATTTACATTTATGCGCGTTGCGATCGATCCCGGCGAGCGCACTCCTCCGCCTCTCATTCAAATGTCGGCGAATTCGCATACGCGCGTTTCCCTGATCCCGGCGCCCTGCGCTCGCCTCCGCACTTTCTTCCTTGCACACTTCCCCCCGGCGACGCGTGCACGCCCGGCGTCGTACGTTTCCTTTTATTTTTCTCTTTACGAAATTATGCTAATTAACGGATGAAGTAATAGCGCATGCGCGCGCACGAGCGCGCGCATTTGGGTTACGCTATCTGCGCCGAGATACGGCGACGCTGCGGATGTAGAGAGAGAGAGGGAAAAAAAAGAAAATCTCGTGCGCAGGATCTCGGGCGATTTGCTTTTTTTTTTTTACAACGGATGCCCATTTACGGAGAGATAACCGGACGGAATTTATAAGGGCGCGCGGGCAACTCGGAATCGGGCCTCGCGAATTAATCACCGCGGGGTCGTCGGGGATAGCGATATTATTTTTTCCGATTTAATTGCAAATAATTTTTTATGCCGTCTAGGCGAACGGGCCGCGCCGAAGTTTGCAAGTATAATGGTCGGAGTTTGCGCAAGTTGATTCGGTATAGCGAGGCCTCTTTTTCTCGACGTTCTTAAATAACTTCGGTTTTCTACCTTCAACTGAATAATGCAAAAATCAACATTGTTTTGAACGAAAAAAAAGCTCGCAAACGTGCTCATAGACGCGAAGGAACGATTATTCTTCGTTGGACAATCTGATTCTATCTTGATTGAATTTATTTTTTGCATGTTTTTATGTTAATTACTTTCTTTAAAATGTCTTGTGCAGGCCGTAACAGTGAGGAAATAATAATTATCTCATTACTCAGCACAATTGTATTAAGGCAGCGTAGAATGATTTTGGACCTTGATTGAGTAAACATTGTAGTGAAAATAAAGACAATAGACTTTTCGTGAGTTGTAATTACTAATCAATATTCAGATCTTCATAAAAAGTGTTTGAATTCCATTACTAATGCAATTGAATGGTGAATTAGAATCATTTCAAGTGTGATACATTCATAAAACAGGTTTTTAAATTATTTATTAATGATATTCAGACAAATAATTGAAACTTCAAACTTCTTTACGTGAATTGAATTGAACACCTAACTAAACTATCAAATTACTAGATAATCAAATCACTCTAAGGAAAAAAGAAAAATTAATAATACTTCCATTTAACCATTGTAATACTAGTGCAAATTCATCTGAATTTTCGCGAAGGTCGCTTTTAAAATAAACCCCATCAATCATCAAAATTTCAAAAGGCAAAGTTCTCGGAACCGTCTTAAAGAGTAAATATTCAGTTAGCCCAGTAAGCCAAAGCAGATGAGTATGACACGTCTAAGGCAATATCCTGAGCAAGAAAAGATCGCGAAATCGCGGAAAGAAGGAATCAATGACCCAGATTTTGTCAGTCCTCAGTCGTCACGCTGACACAGCGGACGTTGATGAAGCCGTGGCTAAATGTTTTTTTTTTCATCCTTCTGCGACGACGCGTCTCTGGTTTTCTGCGGTGCGAGGGATCGCTTTCGGAGGCATTATTTTTTTTCAAAGGGTAGACACGTGGATTTTATTTTACTTTTAGTCGAGATTTACGACTCAAGATCATTTTGACTAAAATGTTCCCAAGGAGATAAAAGGCTTAGAGGCTTCCACGAGCTTTTTATCAAGCGGTAACGAGAGATAAAGATTTTTAAAGGCGGTCACGGTTGAGCGACTTTAAATTAAGATGCGAATTATAATTTATACTTATTTGATTAGAGTAATAGAGAATATCGCGTTAAAACTATTTCCCGAAAATATTAAGATAATTTCGTAAAAAATTATCAGTTATTTCAATGCCACATTTTAAGATTATTGTTGTTTTAAAATAGATACCCTCTAAGTATGAAAGAGTAAAAATTCACTCTTTTAACGTTATAAGTCGTCCACTCATCGAAAAAGTGAACGCATTATAACGTAGAATAAGCGAATATTCACTCTTTCGACGTGAATTTCACTCTTTCATATTTAGATAGTAGGGTATAAAAAGTAATTCGAAGGAAGATGCGATTTAGGGGACTTTACCTCGAGGCAACATAAAAAAAAAATATTTTAATAGAAAGTACGGTTTGTTGACATTTATGAGCTTCGCAATGTTTTCCTTAAAATTTAGAATCGCAAACCCCCTATACGAGTCACGCCCACCTCAGGGGCGTATAGAATAAAATTTTTGTTTTAAATTCTTGCATTTCATCTTTTGTCGCACCCTAGGGGCGCTTATGTAGCTCCAATCCCCCGAGCAAACATTTGTTCCCGGCTGCGAGGTATCACGCGTCTACGATAAAACAGCAAATAAACAGGCCGAGCGTACTATTTAATTAGCCAATCGAGCCGGTCGAATCTCGGATCTCCGGCGTAAACGAGCGATTTTCAATGAGCCGCCGGGGGAAGCGAGAGCCGGCCGGCCCGGGCGACCAGTTGCGGTCACGACATTGAGTAGGTATACACGAAGATCGCGCGCAGCCGGCTAGACTCGCTCGGGGGCTCCCCCGAGCGTATCAGCGCAACATAATAGTCGATCTCTCGCCTGCGCCTCCGCGAGCGAGCGCGCGCACACACACACACGGCTCCGCGGCGGCCTGCCCTTAAACGGAATTCCGAGCGAGGCGAGCGCCGGAATCGTCGCGTAACACACAGACACGGAGTGAGCTGGCTCGCGGCAGACACCTGCAACGCGCCATTCATCGCTCAGCTGCGCCGATCCGACTAGCAGAGGGGGGGAGGAGTGCAAGAGACCCATTAGGATAGCAGCGAAGTCACGATTTTCGCATCGCGCCCGATTAATTGCTCGCGGCGCGCACCGGCACCGGGGTTTGCCTTTTTCTGACCCGAGGGTCACCCTCTCTCATTTCTCCTCGTTTTCTCGGAAAAGCACCGATGGCAAGAGAGAGAGAGAGGGGAGGCCAAACCGGTGCCCGAAGTCGTTAATCTCGTGCGATTTCGCAGCGCCGCGCGCGCAGCAGGACGCAATTTGCGAGCTTTTTGTACGGTGCGCCGAGCGGGCGCACCACGCACGATCCTGTTTGCAGGAACAATGCTGGATTCTAATGGAATGGCTATTGGATGGAGAGCGTGGGTGAGGGATGACGTACGCGCGTTTCACGGCTGTGAATTGGAGGCTGAAATATTAAGCTGTTCTTTCGCTTCGATGTTTGCCAGGTAGGAATACGGGAAAGCGTTTGATCTCTTTATCCAGGCGGGAAAAAAACTTGATAATTTCATTCGAGGCCTTTAACTGGTCGGGCGTAGACGGATTAAACTTGAAACGACTATTTACCCGATTTCTCGAGGCTACCGTGATAAGGCTTTTCCGCAAGCTCCTTCGCTATAAATAAAACGCAATTTTCCTAGAAAAGGCGCTTTTAAACATTTATTGCAAATTAAATTGTTTTCGAGATTTTCATTTAAAATCGAAACGGTCTAATGAAAATTGCACACAATGCACGAGAGACTGTCGCTCATAAAACACTGCGTCGTCGACGCAGATTTAGTATAGGCACATACACTGAAAACAACACCTACATACTCGTGGCCTTCGAAAATTTCACCATGACTTGCAATAGATATTTAATGAAACACATCAATCACGCTATGTAATTTACTCGGACCCTGGCTGAAATTGATTCCCAAAAGTCTAATCAAACGATGACATATTAATACTGGAGTTGCAAAAAACTAAATTGACAAATAAAAAGAAAGTACAACGTATTAATTATTCAATTTCACTATTCGCTTCAACTTTGCGGTACTATTTTTTTATATTCTATATATTGTCACTCTTAAATAAGACAAAAATTGTATTTGTTACATTGCGTTTTAAAAAACTATTAACATCTTTACATAATATTAGATAATCAAACTTATTATGTAATTTCCGAGGTAATTTCATACGACTTACACCTTAGAAATTCAAGAAAAAACCATAAGCTTTCATAGGTGGTAATTTATTTTAAATATAGAAGCGAAAGTATCTTATCTTTATTTAGCTTCAGTAAAACACCATTAGTGCTACTTCTTCACCGGCCAATCACGCGTCTTTATACACCTCATTAAGATACCTTTATCGCATTATTGACGACAAGCGATTACGAAGATGATACATCTATCCGCGATGGGAAATATGATTGCGGAGTAAAATTACGGCTGAAAAAAAAGTCATAAAAGTCGAACAACATTTCGGAGCAGTTAAGAAAAAAGCAGTGAAAAACTCGCAAAGTGCATCGAACTATTCTCCTCGGCGCTCGGGGGTGAGAAAGGAATTGATTAAGAAGGCAAAAAACCCAGCGGCAACGATGTCAAGTCCGGATCGAGCCCTCGGCATGAAATGACGCCGGCTCGGTCACGATTGCGAAGGCGCGCGATCGCAGCGAGATTACGAATGAACGAGAGGCGCAAAAAAAAAAAAGGAACGGAGTCAAAGGAAGCAACGGAGAAGCGCACACCTCTCGAACCGGCGCATTAAAGCTCGCGGGGAGGGCGCGGTTTTGTAGAACAAAGCCCGAAAGCGCGCGCGAGCGAAAGAGAGGGAGCGAGCTCGCAACGATTTTCGGGCCGATGGGTCGCGCGCGCGCGCTCGTCTCTGGCTTGACCTGCCCCAAAAATCCGGCCGAGAGAGAGAGAGAGGGGTGGAGGAGCGCGCGCCAGCGCCGCGAAGAGAATAAACAGAGAGAGAGGGAGAGGAAGGAGCGTGTGCAGCGCAGAAGCGAAAAGCCGCGCGTAGATGGCAGTCGCTGTATGAAACGCGCGCCCGGAGGAGGAAGGAAGTAGTAGGGAGGCCGACGTTCAGGGCCGCGGCCGACGAAATCGATTTTGCGCCCGAGCCTCCCCCTCTCCCTTCCCTCCGCGCTGCGTGTGTGCACGTATCGCGCGCAACTGCCTCCGCGAATCCTCTCTGCGCCTCTTCTTTTTTTTTTTGGGGTCTTGTCATTTTTGAGCCACGCGACTGCGAGTTTTCCTTTGACGCGAGCGCGCGGAGGATTTCGCTCGTTCCCGTTTTTCGAGCGCATTTATCGGGGACGAGTATTGAAATGATAACGCAGGCGGTTTGCCGAGACACCGCGGCTGCGGCGGAATTCAGGAAATCGGTGGAAGCCGCACGCTTCCGCTCGCTCACTTTCTCTACCACCTGTTTTTGAATATTCACCCAGTAGGATAAGCTTGCCAACAAACGCTGATTAGGATTGTCACTTTCTGCCGCTTTTCATTATGTTTCCTAAGATTCTTGTTTTATTTTAATTTTGACGCTATTTATTATTGTTTAATTCTGTTATTTTTTGGTTATACTTTAACGCATGGTTGATAAAAAAATAAGTCGCCGAGAAAATTCCGACTCGATTAAATATTTATCAAAATATGTATTTTCTTCATTCTGGAAAATTAAATTAAAGCAATAAGAAAAAATGTTGTGTTCAATTAGAAATAATGAAGCATTCCTTACTGGCAGAAACTAATAACTTTGGGTAAATATGCAATAATACTAGTTAAAGAAAAAATAATGGTAGATTTATTGTTGCAGTACGTACAGAAATGACTTTATACATTTATGCTGGCAATTTGCGTCCTACTTATTGAAAATTATTACCAAACACTGCTATTTCAATGTTTAGATGCCATGAGAACTATATAATTAAAAAGTTCTGTTACTGATGTTCACAATATTTCGTTAACGATCGTTTATGTTGTTAGAAACTGCCGTAAAAGAAGACAGTAAATAAGCAATATCAGCAAGTCGTTCATTGTTTAATAATTGGTATTGATTGCTATTGATGAAAATTCTTTTTGAAATAGTTGTTAAACTTTGCTTCTCTTTTGTGTTATTGTAACTCAAGTCATTGATAAACACAAATCTAAAAAAGAAAATTTTTCTTTCCTTTTCCTTTCAATATTTGTGTAAATTAAAGTACAATTTTCTATCTATTTTTATCGGTTAATTAATAATTTGAGTACATTATTTTTGCTCTAAATATAAAAATACATATTTTAATCATAAATTAATTCAAGAAATTTAACACATTTTCTAACACAAACTTAAAAACATTTAGTCAATAAATCAACAATTTTATTGCTAATCAGTACTGCTCATTAGAAGCCTAATAAAAATCCAGTTAGTTAATCCAGTAATTCTTATTAATCTTACGACATTGCGAGTAATTTTCAGATTAAAAAGTTTAAAATTGCATCACAACAAAGAAGGTATTAAAAAAGAAAAAAAATAATAACCCAAGTCAAGTTAATGGGCAGTTACATATTTATGCTCTGCAAGAAGCGTAGCGCAGCAATTGCAGAAGAGAGAAGCGAAAGGGAGCCAGAGAGAGTGACAAAAACTTTAAATAGGCCGTCGTCTTGCTCGCGCGAGCTAAGTCCCGTCCAGGCTCCGCATCCCAAGGCTGCACGCAGAGCTTCGGCTCCGGGGGGACGTGTGCGCGCGTTACGCGCCCAACAAAGAGGAGACACCCATGAAGCTCGCGAAGGCGCTCGCGGAAACAAAGGAAATGAAGCTTGAAAAAGGAGGCGCGCGACGACGCGAGGGGCGGGAGGGCGAGTGGCGCGAGGAAAAAATGAGAGCGTCGAGGGTGTGTGTATGTGCGCGCGCGAGTATATGCGCGGGACAAAAAAGCCAATGGGGGAGTGAACTGCGCGGACGAGACGCTGGGTCTTCCACGGAGGTGACAAAAAGAGCGAGAGGAAAAGATAAATTGCCCGTGGCCGTACTCGCATTTGTCACACGTCGTTCGCCACTTTTCTCGGGCGCGGGCTGCTGCTTGCTCCTCCTGGCCTCCCGTCCCTCGGCGTTCGGTTATTCGCCGAGGAAAACGCGTGGGCCGACGAGCGCGTGGCACCTCGCGTATAAGCCCAGGCAAATCGATAACCCGAGACTCTCCCTCCCTCTTTTTCTCCCTCGCCGCGACGCATCTCCCTCGCTCGCGCCAGCGCGCCGCCTCGAAGCGAAATTTTTTTAAACTGGACCGCCGCGAGCCCCGGCTCTCTCAGCTGTTCGAAAACTCGAACGAGTTCCCCGCGCGGAAAGTGAGAGTTTCCCCGGGAACTTGTAAACAAACTATGCCGAAGCGCTGCAGCCGGGCGAGATACTCGAGACACCCGGCTAATCTGCAGAGTCAATGTTTCGCACGCAAATATTTATAATGTTGAGGGATTCGTACTCTTTTTTGGAAAGTTTCCTTCGCTTTATCATTTATCTAAATATATCATCTATATGAATGAAGGTAAGTCCTGTTGCTTTTTTTTTACGTATCAATGATTGATAGCGATGGCTATCCATCAAATAATGTCGATGAAAGCATACGTGAAATTGCAGCCTTACTTTTTGCGATAGATAAAAATTTCCAAATTCTGCTGAAATATTCACCTACAAAAGAAATATGGTAATTTGCTAGTTCGAAACCCTCTTGAATTTTTTCCATAAAAATTAATCTCACTATTTTACAAAAATTTGTTACTTTACGCTGAGTAATCTTGCGAGGGGCTGCCGACGTGATTT
>JAXIUT010000009.1:3483636-3566951 GCA_035586675.1 Eurytoma californica | reverse complement strand
GAATTGGTTGTATTGATAACCAACTAATCTAATAGAATTTTTTCAAAAACATTAAAGTATTATTAATATAAAAAAAAATTGATATTTTTATAGAGCGGTCATTCATTGGTATGTGGTCATTCACTGGGCAATCTACCCCTACCGACGATTCAAACGGCTTCATTCCGATGTTTCATTTTCGTGAGCCACGGCCTGACGTTCAGTCAGAATTCGCATTCGCTTTGGTACTAAAGCTGCTAGACTAATGGTACTGAAGTGAAATGATAACGATGAAGAAAAGTGTAATGTAATTGGTCGATGTTTGAGTTTAGTAAGCGATTAATTATCGTCATTTATTTTGCAGAGATGTAAGCATCGGAGGGTAATCACGACGGGAGACTTTCTTTTATGATATTTATTTAATTAAGCGATGTGAAAATTTCAGCGAAGCTGATACATTGCGAAACGCGCAGTAAAATTTACCGCTAAAATCCCGTAGGTTGTGTTTGAAGTTTTTTTTTGTCGATGTTATGAAAGGAATTTTAAGAGAACGTACGAAGCCTAAATTAAAGATGTAGAAAGTAAAAGTACCCTGCCAATGTGTGAGTTTGATGATAATCATATATTCCACACCTGCTGCCACATTTTTATAGCGAAAAGAATTAATAGATGACTCAACTCAAAACATTGATTGTTGCTTCAAACTTTAATTTGAAAATAGACACGAAGAATGTTTATCTCGAGTTTGCGCACTAAATTTTATACCAAGCAATATGTATAAGGCCTCGACAAACGAAAAATTTAAGAGTCGAGTGCCAAAATTTAAAAGCTATCTTTTACGCGAAACATTTATCCCGGTATTATCAGTCGAAATCTTATTATAATGAAGACCAAGAAGTTTATAAAAAAACGATTTATTTACATAAATGAAAGGCTTTGCAATTCATGAGATGTGCGTGAGTCGTATTCATTATCTATGGTCTCGCAGAATCTGCAAAGATTTCTCCTGAAATCGCGGAATCTACTTCTTTATAGATACAATAGCTAAAATGTATTATTGAAGATGTTCCTAGAGATATCGAAAGTAGAAAGCACTTATTTTCTTCAATCGTCAAGAAAAATCAAGATAAATAAAAGCTTTCGTAAAAAATGTAATTGTTTCACACACCAACAATGTGTCGTCATGAAATCGCACAAAAAAACGATAACAAAAAATTAGTCTACCTGGAAGATACATCAAAGAGCAACAAAGCGAAGAAATATCACTGACAGGCTCACATTCCTCCCACGCTCACGACATACTGAAAAATCGAGCCCTGAAAAAAAAGACGGAGAAAGGCGTCAGATAGCACAAAAAAACCGCGATAATTCGGCGATGCGATACGGTTAGAGCACCGGTCTTAGCGTTTACGACGTGGCAGACGGCGAGCGAGACGTGCGCGAGATGTTGGACGACATCAAAGAGCCTGGATCTCTCTCGAGGCGGCTCTTGCGTACGGCAACGGAACATCCCTTTAAGGAAAATGCGCATTTCCAGTCGCGGCTCGGGCCTTACTCTCGCATACATTAACATACAATGCGGTTGCCACGGCGACGCGGCCGCTTATCGATACGCAAAACTGTCCGATTATTGACAGGCTCGTCGCATCGGTAATTCGCGTGCTCTCCTGTCTCGGTAAAATCTCGGCCTTCTGCGTGCGCCGAGTGCGCATCCCGATGACTCGGAAGCCTGTCCGCGGGTTATTATCAAACGCGCACGACCGGCGTTTCTCCTCGATCTCGGCGCGTCTTTTTCGCTCGAGCGCCGATGCGTCATCGATGCGAAATGAAAAAAGAGTGCACCGCCAAGGTAGCGAGGAGCGCGCCCGGCCGTCGCCGCCCGAAAGCCAAGAAAATTATTGCGGAAAATAACTACATCCAATGATCTGTTTACGGCGGATTCCGGAGCTTCTTTTATTTTCATTTATCACATGGACATCGGACGTTTCGCGAATAGCACGTGCTCTCGAACGAGCGATATCTACATATCGCGGCAGCGAGCGACGTGGATGTTGCACCGCAGGTTCGAAAGAAAAATAAAGCGACGTACCGTTATCGATCGTGCGGCTGAAAAGAATTTTGGCAATCGCCGTGTTTACTTTTTTCCGGCGGCGCGCGATCGCTACGTAAACAAAGCGAAAAAGGCGTCTACCGCTATTTTCAGGTGAAACATCCAGCCGGACCCGAAGCACGGTAGAGAACGCCGAATTTTTCGTACAGTCAGTTCCCTCCACATCCCCCCCCCTTTTTTTTGTGGACGAGTCGATAGTGCCGCTTGGCCCGTCGACGATATTGTGGGTCAAGGTTCGCGCGTATCGGGGCCTGATAGGCGATTCTCCGAATCCACTTTGCCGGCGTTGAATTAGGAAGCCGCGCGTTTCGAGCCTCCCCCCTCCCCCGCGCACCGCAAAGCGAACTTCGCTCGCGCGCGTCTCCTTCTCGCTTTGGTGTAATCGCTTTATTAGCCACTTCGGCGCTGTGAACGTGATAAACTGCGCCGAAATGTTGGACGGGTGGTGGGGGTCAGCGGGCAGCAGCGGCGAAGGAGGAAAAAAAAAAAAACGATTGGAGCTTGAACCAGTTGACTCGCTCGGCGCTCGCGTCACCGCGAAGTGCGTCGCATTAATATTGGCAGGACGAATGATGAATATCGCGCGGAGAGCGAAAATACGCCGAGCTAAGCGACGTGGGATCTGATTGCAGCTGCGGGAATATGTCGTGGGGCTCGGCAGTTTTTTTTTTTTTTTTTTTTTTTTCTTAAGATAAACACCGGCAATCTGTGCGAAATTTGTACTTTAAACAGCGATACTGTACTGAATAAAATGCATACACGCTTTCGATATTTTTTAACAAGTGCCGCTACTTGTACAAATTTACAAATATTGATCACAATAAATCCGTAAGGCATATTTTTTCTTCATAACAAAATAGTTCAAGTTTCTATTTTTTAATTTTCATAGAAATTTTTTTTTTTTACAAAAAAACTATAAATAGAAAGAT
Source organism: Eurytoma californica (assembly GCA_035586675.1). Lineage (NCBI taxonomy): Eukaryota > Metazoa > Arthropoda > Insecta > Hymenoptera > Eurytomidae > Eurytoma > Eurytoma californica. Next base: position 3,563,933 of record JAXIUT010000009.1, on the reverse strand, counting down.
AATTATTTATTTTTATTAATTATCACTTGTACATTAGCTGTCTCGTGATGCCAATGGCAGCAGGTTTGTTATTAGATTTTTTTTAAAAGTATATTTTTGAACGGTCGACGTCGCTTGGATGGAGCAAGACGTTAAGTGTGCGTCAAAAGGAAGATAAAAATAGCGCTCACGATAATGCTTTAGAAAGCTTAAAATAAAAATTTTTGGCAATTTTAATTCTCTTACGTAATTGTCGTGAATGATTAGCAACGCACCATGGGCGCTTACGCGGACACTTAAGCATTAGATATTTATCTCATCAACAAATGCAAAAAGTAGATTGGTAGAATCTATAATTACCGTCATGATTCGGTAGCTCTTTAATTAACTGCAATTCCCGGCCGTAAATAACGAAAAGATTCTCATTAGACAATTTAGCCGCGACTAGATTTGTGCACATTTTCTCAAAGCTCGCGGCAAAAATAACCGGTGGTTATAAAAACAAAAGTCGACGTAACGCGCTCGGCTCGAGCACAGTTATACCAAGCCGATAAAGAAATGTTAGAAACGGGATTTTCAGTCAGCTGTTCGCGCGAAGTCCCGCGGCGCGCCAGCGCCGACATTCACACTTCACCGGCGACTGCACTATGCGCCGCGGCGAGCACTCCCGCAAAGGCGAAAATTTCGCAAGCGCGCCCCGCGATCGAACGGCTGAGCGCGCGAAAGGACGAAAGACTCGGGTGCCAACGCGCGCGTATCGCCCGCCGCGATCTAAATCGCTTTATATCCCTTTTCGATGGCCTGGACGCGAACGAAAAAAATGAAAGAGAACGCGCAACGCGATAAAACGCGCTCTTTTATTGCGAGCGCAGGAATTTTCATAAAGCTGGAAGTGGGTCGCTTCAAAGCACGAATTCCCGAATACCAGGTCGGACGTGTATATCCCCCCGCGCTAACGCGATCGCGCGGCAAACAATACTTTCGGGAATTCTAACGCCGTAGCTGATTAGACATGGTAATTGGGGAATTTATCCCATGGCTGTGCGCGCCGCTTCCAGGAGTAATTGCTCGCGCTCTTTGTTCGCGGCGACCGTTAGCGGCGCGGCGTGAAAAAAAGAGCGCAAGATTATCCCCGGGAGATAATGTCGCTGCCGAGCCTAGAGAACCTCCGGCGTTACGATCGAAATCCGGGAACCGAGAGGTGCACGAGACGAATAAGAAAAAAAAAGCAAGAGGACGATCTTCTCCGTACTCTCGGTTTCCCCCGGCGCACCGGCACTTATACGTATGCGCGCTACAGCCCGATGCGTAAGCTTGTGTAACGCGTAATCGTTCGCGCGGCCTTCCATCCTCGGGACTTTCTAAACAAAACTACATAACTGTCGCGCGGCGTCCGTGTGCCCGTCCGTGTGCCCGTGGCACAGTGTGCCTGCAGCGGCGCGCGAGCGCGCGATGTAACGATTATTATGTCTCGCGCGTTACATCCTACTTTACCGCACACCGAAGCGGAATGTAATAGGCTGTCGATGCCGACCTCACTGTAGGTGCGCGTTCGAGCCGTTCGATACGATCCCCGCCGGCTTCGCGCACACCTCCGTATCTCCTGGGAGGATTTTCTTTTTTTTTTATCTCTTCTACGTGATTTCCGATACTTATTATCGAAATTATAGCGCACTTGCGTTAAGTAGTGGCTTGTATTATTCAGGATATTTTATTTTTATTTTATAGTCTTTTATTTCGTCTTCGCGCGGATTTCGTAATGGATTTCAATGCTTTGCACTGAAAAAAACACTTTTCGATCCTTCCGAACTTTTACTTTGTAAGAGGAGAGTAACGCTTAGAGGATGACGAGTATTTTCCAACGTTCGCAATGGAAGTTACGGCTGAAATTTCAAAATTTTTTAATTTTCAAAGTGCTAATTCATAAAAAGAAGGGCTAAGGTACAAAATGTCATTTTGCATTTAGATGAGGAATTTCGCCGATTCCCGTCAATCCAAAGCGTCTACGGGCCAACCGCGGCTCTTTCGCGAGGACAACGAAGATCCCCGTTGAAACTCAGCATAACGACCTTCATGCATTTGAAATGAGATATGTGATGGAGTGGCACCAAAACAGCGGGCCTATCTGCGTTTGGTACACATATATTTTTCGCTTTATCTGCCTCGCTCGGATAAGATTGCCGGGAGACATTAAGCTCCTCGCGAAAAAACAAAATAGTAATATAAATTCAATTTCAGCGCGATGAAAAAAGCAGCGCGCGCCGCGGCGCAAAAACGCCCGGCTAATCCAGGCTAGCCGAGCCAAGTAATTGCCGCTTAATCGAATTCGGCTCCGCGAGCTGCTCTTATCGCTACGAGAGAGAAAATTAGCCACGCGAGCGCCGATTTCTTTTCGAGAATCACGTACACATCCCTCGGTACGTGTGCTCGCGCGCGCAGCCGAAGAATTGGCCGAATTTCCAAAATCACTCAGTTTCTTCGAGGCTCGCTTCTCGCTTTCCTCCTTCGTATCAACGGGGAGAGGGTGGGGGGAGGCCGCGCGTTCGACGCAACGGGTTATGAATTCCCCCGGCGGGGCCCGCGACGTTTCTTCCGGGCGCTCGATAAAAGACCTGCGCCGGGGCTCTCGATGCTCCGTTCGATTTATCTTTGTAATTTATCTCGACGCGCGCGAGCCGAGCGGGTGCGATGATGTTGTATAATACACTGAAACACTGAATCATTAAAGACAATCGCATTAGGTCCGCTGGTTGCCGACGAACAAAACAGGGATTTGTCCGCGTACGACTCGCGTTCCTAGGTTCCCTCGCGCGCGGAGCGCACCGCGCTCTGACATAATTCATCGTGACTTGGGAGATTTTTTTTACACTTGTATCCCGCGCCGCGACCTGGCCTTTTCTTGCTTTGAATTTTTGCCTCCGCGGACTCGGGGTGATTGTCGCTTTTGTGCCCGCTCGCGCTTAAAAGCGTGCCGACGCTGCGCTTTTTTTGCGCCTTTTAATATCACAGCTGCACATTCATTGAAAATTGCAAATCAAATTAAAAGTTTTTTTTTGCGCCGGGATACGCTCGCACCGGGCTGTATGTATCGGTTGCGACAAACTTTTTCTCTTTATCTCGCTGAGAGTAGAAAGTCACGTGTGCATTAAACATTTTTTCCGCAGACTCGCGTGTTGCAGTACTCATTGGGTACGGGATTAGTCGAGGGAAATTTGGCGGTGAAGCGTATTGTGGAATGTTTGAAAAAGTTTTCCAAGATTTTAAGACTTTAAGCCTTGATTAAATTTAATTTGAAACAGCTATGTAAACTCATAAATTTCTTTTTCTCAGGGTATAAGTGATTAAATTAAGGTGTTTCCAATGTTTTCTGCTAAAATCTGTAACATCGTATAAGAAAGACGTTTTCTCGTGAAGTCGCGATGGCAGTTGCCGCCTCGTAATTGGGTTATCGACTATCCAATTGCTGATTGGTCCGTACTGCTGCGATAACCCCGCAAAATACACATTTTTTCTTTTCACTACTTATGCGCATCTGCGATTTTTTTTCCTTTCTTTAATTATTCTCCACAAGTCACTAATAAAATATATAAAATTTTTAAAATGCTTTTCATCGAATCGCGAAATTACTATTCAACTTTATTTGTTTTTCACGGAGTTTTCCAACTCCTTTAAAGATACATATAATTAAATAGTTACTGTTTTAAACAAATAAATTAAATTAAAAGACATAAAGCATTTATATGAAAAGTTCTAAAAGATTTTCTCCTGCCCTGCAGCAAATTAAACAAGAAAATTCTTAGCGCGACAAAGGTAGGAAAATAGGCCTCCGTAAATCTATTTCTAAGAGCTGGCAATTAATTTTTAATGCACATGAAAGTTCATTCGCCGAGCGGGCCGCGAAGAAGAAGCACCGGCGCGGCCGAGCGAAGGAAGAAGAAGCCCCCGCCGGCAAAAAAGAGCGGCGTGTCGGTGCGCGCGCTCCCCCCGCGGCGAGCGCACCTCCGAGCCTTAATAAACAAAATCAATCGGAGGCGTGGGAGCACTTGGTCGAGGCACCGCGGCAACGGTATTCGGTCTCGCGTTTGCGCACGCAAATAAATTTGCTCTCTCTCGCGCCGCTGGAAATTGGAATTCCGCCAGCGGGGCGGCATCCGTCTCTCTCTCCCTCCCACCTCCTCGCTTTCCTCCTCTCCCGCGCGCCACCCCCTCCCGGCGACTAACTAGCGGCTTCCTATTTACTCCTACTCCCACGGCGAATTTTCAACGCCGCCGCGAGAAGCGAGGAGCACCGTAATGCGCGAATTCGCTCCGCGACGGTATCTGCGGGGATCGAAGCCTATAGGCTCCGAGTCCCTCGGCTGCTACATTGCACGAGGAGCGACTTTCCTCGTTTAATGACGTTTCGCCCATGGGGGAGAGACTCTCTAGCGAGCCGCGGCCGCAGTGTTTATCTTGCCCGGGATGAAAAAAAAAAAAAAAATTGTCGCCCACGCCACGACGGTGTGTTTGCCGAGCCCAAGCACTTTCACATTGTGTGATTAGTGGATTCCAAATATTGGTTATTATAATAGAGCCTCACTTCGCCTGTCTCTAGCAGCACCTTTTTCACTTGTTTCGTTGGCTTAGCTTATTTTTCGAGTTACGCTCTCGCTTTCAAAATAACCCGCCTACAATTTTATGGCATTGCTTCTCATTATACCACTTGTGACGTTTCGATTATGTTTTGAAAATGCTTTTGTTTGAATTAATGTCAAAATACGAAACATATAGCCATTCATAAATCACGTGACCGTTATCTGATGTATTTAAACATTTTTTTCCCATTTACCATTAGTTGTCATACGGCATCGTAGTGAATAGTGTCTACAAAATATGATAATTGTGTCAGTAGTGACATCTGTTAAAAAAGTAAAAGTTGATAGATTTCGTTGCTTTGATAACTGAGCACGTTTACTGTAATTACAGTTTTACGTTCACCTGGAAAATGTTACACAGTTCATTTTTTTTTTACTTGAAACTCTCAATTAAGTATAGCACGAGCAACCGTTATGCTGTACTTATTAATGATTGATAAAATACTATACTGAAATCCCTTTATTAATAATTTCTTATACGAAAAAACTAGTTTTGATCAACATTATTGAGTATCGGTTGCAAAATTTAAGCGAGTAAATGAAAAAGAACTGAAACTAGAATAAATTGATAGTTAATTCTAAAAAACTTGTAATTGATGGCGCTTTAAACAATATATGCGTTTAGTTTGATCGTAAATAATCGATTAAGAGAGTCAGGTGGAGTCAATAACTAGGTAAATAAATTTTTAGACTAACTCGGTATAACATTCGATAATTTAATAATGGATTTATGATGAGGCGACAGTACAAAAGAAGTTAAATATTTGGGAATAGAATCGATGACCGAACAAAGTGCAATTCAGAGTAACACTCGAAAGATAACTGAAAGCTAAAAGGTTTATCGATGACGTGTACGGGCGCTTCTGCGGATCTTTGGCGCTCGAGGCCGTATTTAATTATAAGATCGTTTTACGGGCAAAAACTGCCTACACAAAAAGGCATAAAATCCCGCGTTTGAGGCCGCGCCGCACAATAGCTTTACAATGTTTATTAATAATTACTTGCATACTTAAACGATACATTTATTTCACGTTATGCTGCTTTGTCGAGTATTTTTTTGTTCTTCGAAAGCCCCCCTTGGTATTTCATGTAATTATTTATTTTCGTGAATACATTATTAAGTGTCATTACGATTGATTATTGCAGAAGTCAGGTATTTACTTTAATTTTAGTGAGAAACGTTCCAGCCTTCGCATAAATTTCAACTTAATGAATTTCGAACAAAAAATTGATATACATTCATAATTTAATTGTTATAATTCAATACTTTTCATTATTGTATTATTGCCGATAAAAATTACGAATAGAGCGGAAATCAAGACGAAGTACGAATCAATTATACAATTTATATTGAATCTACATTCCGAACTGGTGCGCGAAAATATTTGCAAAAATGAGAGGGAAAGGGGTGCTTCTCCGTTACAATAGGCGAAGCAAAACAATTAAAAAAAGAAGGCTACAATGAAAAAGGCAAAAACAATGGGAGCAACGATTGCGGAGACTAGGTTTTTCCCAGTATCGAAACCGAGAGTTCGAGCGCCGTGAAACGTAAAACCCAAAGCAGCGCTAAAGCATCCGAGCGAACAAAAGAGGCGAAGTGCGCGAGCGCGCGGAGAGGTGCGCGCATACACGTACGTGACCGGCGCGGTGCGCGCGTAGAAACGGGGCATAGACGGTTAAAAATCTCGATCTAGCCGAAAATCATTTCTGAATAAAGCGCGAGCGGCCGCGACCTTGGGCGAGCCTCTCGGCCAGAGTCTGCGCCAGGCCTTTCCATTCCTCGTGCCTCCCGCTTCTTTTTTTTACCCTCTCGCGCGCGCGCTGGGCTCCCTCTCGCTTCGCCTCCCATTCCGGGACCCGCGCGCGCTATTTCCTCCTCGCGCTAAAAATTTCTCTGCCGTCCTCGCCCGCGTCTCCTGTTCGCCGGTGCCCGCCCGCGGGAGTCGCGCGTCCGGGCGCGCTCTCATCGGAAATGCGTGCGGTCGCCGATGGCTCCTCTTTTTTTTCTCTCTCGCGGGCACAAAGGAGCGGGCTGCGCGCCGGGACTGTTTCATAATACAACAGGCCGTCGCACCTGATCGGAAACGCGAAAAATGGGATCTTCGCCGCGCGTTGCCAAGGAGAGGGTCCCGCCGCCGGCGAAAATATATAGCTGCGCGCGCGTACGTGACGCGGCACACGCGGCTGCACGGACTTTCGCGAAAAAGAGGGGAAACTTTTTTTCCCTCTTTTCTGCGCCTCGAACTTGACACTGCTCCGCGATAAAGCCAGTTGTCGTGAAAATTCCACTTGGCGAGTGCGCGGGAGAAAAAAAAAGACGACGAACGAGTTCGAGCGCGGCCGCAGCGAATGTGTCTCGTCTGGTCTGTCAGATTTTTCGGCGCTGCTGTATTTGCAAATCATTACGCGGCGATGGGAGCTTTTACGCATAATTATTTTTGTAATGCTCGCCGCGAGACACGCCGCCGTACGGCTGCTCCGCGCGGAAAATTTAAACGTATCAATCGATTTTTATCGCCGTGTTATTTATACAGAAGCTACACGCCAGCAGATAAGGCACTGTTTCTGATCTACATGTAGGAACATGGTAAAGCACGAAATTTGCCCAATTTACATAGAATTGCGTCATGAAATTAGTGTGACATTGATTTTCTTGCGGTACGGCGGATAAAGCAATCGTCGAACGAGGGAAACATCTCGCACGTCGCGCGAGAGGGCAAAAAAGTGTTCGAAATGAGCGTGTCTGGGGAAGTGGCTGGAAACAAAGCAGCTGTAGGAACGATCGAATTTTTCAGGCGAAAAAGCCGGCAAATTCAAGCCCTTATTCAAGGTTCCGCGCAGCCGTTCCCTCCTTTTTTTTCCTTCTCGCATTCGTTCTTCTAGCTCGAGTTCGCTAGCTTATAAAGGAGGGGCGGTAGAGCGCGCGGAGTCTGGGCAGAAAGAGTAAGGGAATTGAGGGTCAAGAACGAGGGAAGAGCACCATTGCTAGGCGAACGAAGCGGAGCCGAAGAGAGAGAGAGAGAGAGGAGCGACGAGGTCGGCATGGACGAATTTCGCTAGAGCCCACATATTCGGGGAAGAGGATCCGGTTTAGAGCCTCGGCCTTAGCCTAACTGCGAGCTCGGAGCGTGTGCGTGCGTGCGTGCGAGCGAGCGAACCGGGGGCCCCAGGAAGATGATGCAGGCGGGCCCGGCCGCGAAGGAAAGGCCCGCGCGCGGGGCAGGAGCGGATACGAAATACGGGCCGCGGCGGCGATCGCGCGTATATGTGTGCGAGCGCGTTGGCCTGCCTGCTGTTGACCCTGAGAAATCCTCTCGCTCGGCCGCTCGCCGACTCTCCGCACCGCGGCGCTTGTCTATGATATAACGCGCCGGCGAAAGTTTCGCCTCGCTTCCAGCCGCGGCGCGCAGCGCGGGGCCCCGCGAGAAAGCCTGCCCGCGCGAGAGGCGCGGGGACCTACGAGCTACGACCCACCCGGGCTTATTTCGCTCTGGAGCTGGAAATAAAGATTCGACGTGTTTCTTTCTTTTTTTTTTTACTTCGTTCGCTCGCCGCGCCGGTAACGCTACCGGGGTATTAATCTCCAGCGCCGCCACGCTGACCGCCGCGCTGGCCTACATTTTTTCTTTTACAACTGTACAGTTACGTTATGTAAATTTTCTCGGCTTTCTGCACCAACGCCATTGAGTTCGCCGATGATGATCTTTTAAGGAGTTGCGAGCATGATTGAAGCTACGGCTTCACGCACCGCTTTGTAATTACTTTTGGACTCTAATGAGCCTTTTTTTGACGGATGGGACGGACATTATCGCTTGAAATGATATCTTTAACGATAGTTCGTTTCCTTTTCTGGTATATTTAAATAGTTTCCAAATTTTACTATTATGAAAATACAATGTACGTAGTAATTAATTTTTTTAGTAAAAACTTTAATTATTTAAAATCAAATCATATCGAACTATTTAAAATAAATGTTGTAGGAATTTAGTTACCTTTTTATTAGAAAAGACTTTTTTGAAATTATGATATACATATGTGATTAAGATTTAATGTCCTTTTTTTTAAGCCATTGAGAAAGGCAAGATTTTGTCGGAATTTGCTAGTGAGGTTAATAATTTGCGCTCTAACAAGTAGGCGAATAGTTTACATGTACTAGTAATGAAATTTCATTAAAAAATTTTAGAACAAATATAAAGATTATCTATACATTTTATTTAATATTTTGCAGATAAATTAAATTTCTAAATATATATTTTGTTTATAATTAAGATAAATAATATTACTATTGGTATTAAATGTTACTTGTGTGCCTCCTAGGTAATTTATAAGAAGAATCTACTTTAGTAAGAAATTAGTATAGTACTTATAAAATAGTAAAATTTTTAAAACTTACTTATCGAATTATAAAAAAGTTTTGTTAATGATTAATTCCACAACTCACCTGTAACAAAAAGATAAATAAATTATTAATAACATTTATAAAAGAATATTAATAACAATATTACTTATATTATACATCGTTATTATTGTGACATCATAAAATGATTAAAAAGATTTATGCGTATATTGAGCGAGATCAGTGATGTAGCAAAGTGACTAGCGAATCTCTGACGTACACTCCGTCGTTAAGGATGACACAATGACCGGAGTATCGGGAGTACGAACGCGGCCAAATGCCATTTCTATTGATAGCAAATTTTATTGCACAGACTCTGTTTTATTTAGTTTTGCTACAAACCATTTTCCGCGTTACTCATTTAACGCTGACCGACAGTGAACTTGCTTACAACTCATTACGTGCTCAATGTTTACACTTAGCGTCAAATTTGACGCGCAAATTTGCAGTAGAAAAAAAGTTTTAAAAAAGATAAGATTAAAAAATTAATTAGTACTTAAATTAGCACTAAATGGCGACAAAAAGTTGTTAAATATTAAAATATTTCGTTCGCGATGCAGAATACATTGCTTCGATTCTCGACCTGAGTATAGACAAAGCGCTTGTGTGAAGCCGGCAACTTTTATTGAATATTTACCGAATAACAGAAATTCATAGCATACTATACAAAATTATTCTTTGCAGTATTGTATTTAAAAATACTGCTTTTACTGTTTTGATGTTCCTAAAATAAATTTTGCATTTAAAAAATATTCAAAGAATTATCCTTAATGGAATGTTAAAAGAAAATTCTTTAAGTTTATTTCAGTACTGTTATTCTTCTGTATGATTCTTTTGAATTTCAATTTTTCAAAAATTCTTCCTATTTATAGTTAAACGTAGTTAAAGAAAATTACTTTTAAATTGTTTGTTATCATTTGTTTTGGAAGAGCTATTTACCTAGTTTTAGAAAATTCATTTTATCTAAATACATATAAATATTTCTCGCCAAAAATGTAATGTGTCAAATTTTACACGTTAGTTCAATAAATGTTCATATTCAGTCATTTCGATTACATAACACTTTATTGATAAATAGGTAACATTTTCCGAGGAAAATATTAGTAACTCAATCGAAGAAACTTCAATCAATCAAAGTCAAAAGCAGGATGAGACTCACAACACGCTTCAAAACGTATTTCTGATTAATTGGTAAGCGCAGTATTTGCATAAATTAATGTAGTAATATATACTTCTATTTTTCTTTAACTGCGCTTAGGAGTAATTTAAAGCTATCTAAATATATAAAAAATTTCAAGTGAATTTTTAAGTATTCAAACAGCTAAATAATTGCATCACTGGTCTGATGGGTGAATACACGATTGCCATTTTCATTATATAGTCATAGAATTTATATTAAGTACATTAATACAGTTACCTCCTGTTCAAAAATTGGATACCGCTGAATATTAATATATTATTCAGATTTGTCAAATGTGAAAGACTTGCAAGTGTCAAATGCGCCTTTAAAATTACATTATATAGGTCATGCAAGAGAAACTGTTAAAGTTTTTACTTCAATGGTAATGTTTTATTCACTAGATCCATCTTGCACGCTTAATTGAATAATCATACGTCAGAATGCAATCAATAGTTGATTAAAAAAATATTGCACATTTTTAAGTGGGTCACATTTTAGCCTTTAACCTACATTCTTACCCACATTATAAGTATTTAAAAAGTTATTTTATCTTTAATCTATCTTAATGATCGTACACTCATTTAGTTTTTTTGTTCTAGCTGATCTGCCAAAAGTTTAATTTACGCAAATATTTATACTGGCGACAACCCCCATCCGAATGCAAATATAACCGACAGAAATATACGAATACAGAATCGGTAGTAGGAGTGCGCAGTAATACTTGCACGGTAAGCTTTCTTCGAAATAAAAATTGTAGCACGTCTTAGTAGCAAAACAAAGAGAAAGAAAAAGTCACACGTGGACGTCGACTGGTCTCTGATTGGGTGTAGATAGAGCCTAACGCCAACGGCGGTATGGTGACGTTAACCAAGCACGAAACAGCCGTAACGACGGTGCTCCTTCTGCGAATTGATAAGGGCAGATAGATAGAGGTTCGCACGACCCGATCACCTCCTTCTATAATTACTGTGTCATTGTCATTGTCTCTGCGCTACTGCCTCTTCTCGTCTTCTTTATCCCTCAGCTCTCTATCTTCATTTCTCGATTTTCGCTAACACATTTACTTTTGCAATCTTTCAGATGTCACGTGATGCTCTACACACGAACGTAGAGCTCCAGTGTATCTACATTTTGCGTGCACTTATTTTCAAGCTAAATATATGCAGCTTGTCGTTCGTATCAAAGTGTAATTGTACCTCTTTTTGTGCCTCTCTAACATTAAAACGATTGTCTACTAGATGATGCCTTACCACGCCAAGAAGAGCATTATTGTCTTATTAACAGCTTTGCTTAAATAATATTCATTTTGTTACTAAGAACATTATTTTCAAAAAAAGATAATCATTTATTACTCTCTTTCAACAAAACTAGATTAACTTTTTTTTAAAACAACGTTACTTGTGAATGATAGTAAGTTATAATTTTCTTTGCGTGGAATTTAACAAACAATAACTGTAATTATTTTCATTCTCTATAATTTTGCACTAATTAAACTTTTTTTACAAGTGTTAATTATTTAAAAAATTATTTACTGCATGAGAAAGTTTTACATTGACCATTGTAAATTATGAAGTTTTAAAAAGCACAAAAGCGTTGCATACTGAACACATATTGAAATAACTTTGTGAGATTCCTGCAAAAGCCAGCATTATATTGATTAACACTTGGAGTGAATCTTTGCTTAAAGTTATATTGTGGATAGAGCAATAAAAGAGGAAACTTTGTTAGAGGAAAGAAATGGCATTCTTGCCAATGACAGTGTTTTCCTGCCGTAACCTCAATTCTCTGATTGATGCGTGATGTAACCGCGCGATACTAATCGTTTTTTACTGGAGACAGATAGATATTTATGAGGGACTTTTGTTATTTCTACACGAAGTTAAAAAAAAAAAGTACTAAATCGCCAACAATATAACGAGCTTTTCACTGTTAGCTTTGTTATATCTCGCGTGCTACACAAGAGGGTATCTGATCGGATAACAGTGTAATTGTTACTTAAAAAGCTCATAACGATTTTTCTAATACATAATATAAATCTCTGAATTTGATGAAAAATTCCAAGTATATATTTCTTCATTAACTATGTAATAATTGAATTTGTCATCACGAGAAATCGAAATAGAATTCGTAAAATTCAATTATTTTTGTTCGACACAGTTACCTACTTTGAAGAAATCGATTCTTTTATGCTAGATATAAATTAATGAGTAAAGATTATTTTAAAAATTTCTAGGTTAATTGCGTTAATATTTGATACGGGGCGAAATAAAAATAAGGGAACTGAATTTATTATAAATAAACGTTGACTTGATTTGGGGAAATTAAATAACTATTACATAATTAAGTACATTGCAAATATTTTTAACTTAATGAATGCAAGCTTGTTAACTGACAAAGGTCAATGAGTGTGCGGATGATTTTCTACTATGGAAAAGCATACGAGAAATGCGGGTACAAATTTAGTTGACTGAAAGCACAATAACTCGAGACAAAAATACATCAATGTGTACAATACGGGTAGTTCGCTTACGACTCCATAATGAGTGAATAAAGTTTACGTCAAGCGCATTCAATTAGAGACGAAGTAAATGTCATCAAGTCAATCATAGATCACGATTTTAGTTTCTCAGCTAAAAATCGACTGAAAAAAAGTCAAGTTAAGCGATTAGCCCAGGGTGTTAGTACAGTCGACCTTACGCTAAGGTAAGCGTAACTCGCGTTTTGCAGAAAGCCGCAGAGCGGCAGCCGAATCGCGGCGCGATGGAAAAAAAAAAGAGAAGTAAGTTTTGTCATTACGCCTACGAGCGTGGCCGCTTGAGAGCGAGCGCGCAAGTGTGGCAAGAGGCCGCCGCGCGCACACACAACCCGGTGTATATACGGCGGGGATATTGCGAAAGGAATTTTCGCGGCGCGGCGCTGCGATATACACGCTACAGTGCGCTCCGACTTTCATCGGCGCACCGTGTGCCCTTCGTCCATGAAAGTCGGCCGCGTGGTGGGGGGCAAATTCGAGGCCCCCGTAAAAAGTGTCGCAATCGCGCGCGTTCATCTCTCGCTCTTTCTCGCGCGCGCTCCGGAGGAGGGAGCGCGATAGAGAGAGAGAGGAGAATCGCAACAATGTGTCCTCCCCCGTGTAATTACGTCACAGAGTCGGCCAACAATGTCGGACCATTCCGCAGCGCACGCCCATGCCCCCGAACCTTTCCTGCTCGCCTTAATAGCGCATTGTGACGCCGCGCGCTATAAAAACTCGTTCCAGGCTCTCTCTCTCTCTTTCGCTATCTCTCTCCGCGACAATTACCGTGACGTGCACGCCAAAAGGATGGTGTGTGTATTAATTATGCTCTCCCGGGTAGCGAAATAAACATGCACCGCTGCTCGGGCGATTAAGCTGCACTCCATTTACACGGAATACCCCGCCTGCATGTTCCCCGATAAGTCTATACTTTCGACTTTTCAGAATTTCAACTCGATGTTTCACCGGCGGGACTGCTGCTCGTTTTTTTTTCCTTCTCAGCTTATGTACCTTTAAGAGTTTGCGCGCATAACGATGGATAATCCTCTTTGCGTTCCCGTCTCACTCTTTTTATTCGCAATGGTCATGAATTATTCTAGTTTTACATCGAGCATGTTAATGTTGTACTTTTTTAAAGCGCTTTCACAATTTTTTTTAAAATTATTTCTAGAAACGTTGATGAATTAGTTTAAAAAATATGCGGTCGCCTCGTTTGGCCTACATTGCGCGAATTACCGCCCGTGATGCACTTAAATTAAACGTTCATTATTTTGTACAATTAAATCACTATTAATTAAACCAGCATAATTGCTTTGCCAGAACGAATTATTTCAAATGCGTTAAATTTTTTACAAGCACGCGCTTTCACTTGTAGACACTTATAAAAATATAATCATTTCATCCTTATTTACCATAAATACAATTATTAACGCGTAAAAAATGTTATCGTGTGTAATTTCAAACTAGGATTATTATTAAGTAATCATATCTGAAACTTATTGATTCGTTTATAATCACAAGGAATCTTTGCGATACGCTATTTAATCTTAATAGTGTATCGTCATTTTCGGAAGCAATAATTACAGATTAAGTGTATGAATGGCAAGTAAGATAATCGTTTAATGAAAAAGCAAATGAAATGTAGCGTACGCGCTCGAGGAAAAACAAACGAAAAGAAACTGCAGTCCCGTAATGCACGTGCAAAGTACTTATTGGTTCGACTATGAACTATATTCGCGTCTTCGTCACGCTCGACACTGCTACTGTCGCGCGAAATTGTAAGACAGAGAGAAGATAGTTCAAGAACAGTCATCGTTTACATTTTTTTCATTTTTACGCTTTTTTCAGATTGATTTGTAATTAAGAAATTTTCTTGTACATCATTTGAGATCGATAAACAAGTTCAACCAATTGTTTAACTGCACTAATGATGTATGCAATTTTTCAATTACATATGCGTTCAGTTATATATGTTGTATTATCGGTGAAAAATCATTACATATATCGAATTTAAGAAGATGAAAGATACTGGTATATAACGGCAATAGATGTTTCAGAATCTCGCGAAGTTTCATTAAAATACTGCGGATAGTCAAACGAGTTTGGAACCGGTACTTTGGAAGTGTAAAAAAGCGTACAAGAGGGTATAAGATGATGAGCTGATTGTTTCCTTTGGAGAAAGTAGAATAATATATAGGCAATTCTGATTGTTACCGTTGTATAATAAAACGTAACTTCGACTAGGCTGTCAAGATCGTCGTCGCTCGAGAAAGTAGTTCTTCACGATACACGGAGCATTCAATCTGCAAAGATTTCGATTCAATGAACGCGAATAGAAAATTAATTAGGCAGCAATTAAGAGTTCATTAAAATAAGCTTTGCCTTATATACTCAATTATTTTTTGTTATACGAGAGATGATTAACGAGATTATTATTGGAGTACTTTATGAAATTTTGCTGGGATGTTTTTTGTTTGAAGTATTACTGAAAATACGGATTTTACGAGAAACATGATATTTTAACATAAATCAACTAAAGTGTTTGAGCTATTAATTATGAAAATAACAGATTTTCGTAGATTGAATTTCAAATGAAATTTTATAGCAAAACAAGAATAAATAAAAATTTTAATTTTCACATTAACGTTATCAAATGGTGAAAATTAATAGAGAATAAATTATTAACTCCGTGTTAGCGTAACTAAGTAATCAAAGCCGTATTCGTTCTAAATAAAATCGCAGAAATCCCCGCTCGTCTGATCTTCATGAAAAGTGAAAAAAAAGCAGTCATTCGCATGTGAGGGCAGGAATAGCTGACGCAATAAAAGGAGCGTATGCGCGCTCGCGGCGGGCCATCTTGAGGCGCGCGCGAGTGTGCTCACCGCGGATATTCGAGCAGCAGCAGCGGCGGTGGCGGCGAAAATGTATAATGCACGTACGTGCACGTCGAGAGCGAGCGAGAAAGAGAGAGGGAGAGAGAGAGAGAGGGGGGAGAGAGTCGAATTTCGGTCATTGAGTCGCGAAGTGAGCGAGCGAAGAAGAGTTTGCGGGTTCGATGTCGTGACCCAGGTTATCGCGCCAGTCTAATCGACAATGCCGATTTCGTGCTCTCGCTTTATAAGTGCACTTCGCTTTGCCTTTCAAATTAATGTGAGGAATATGCCTTCGACGTCTCTCTCTCTCTCTCTCTCTCTCTCTCTCTCTCTCTCTCTCTCTCCCCCTCTCTCGCTTTTAATGTATATCGTGAGAGCCTTGTAAAATTCTCTCTTGTCTTACGAATTTTAACGTGGCCTTTTTTTACTTGTGCACCGACAGAAAAAAATCTTTATCATCGCTTTCGAGAGAATTGATACTCATTAGGAAATACGCTATATTCGATGTGATGAAATCAGTACTTTTGGTACATTACGGCAATGAATTATTAAGTTATGCGTTGTCTTGTCCGTTTGTGGAGGAGTTATGGGTATAAAAATGTAGATACCTACATTTACTTAACACCGAACATAAATTAGTAAAAGCCATATACACAAAATAAAATTAAATAACAGAAAGCAAAAGCATCGAGTAATTTCAAACACTTTGCTAACAGAGAATTTCTAAATTATTCTAAAAGTAACTAAAACGCTTGAAGCAATAATTTAACCAAAGAATTATTTAAATTCTGTGAGAAGTTATAGATCGTTAGAGGGCAATATTATTTAACTACGGAACACAGTGAAAAATAAGAATCTTTTAAAATGAAACATTCCAAATCTTTTCAAATTACAGAAGACGAAAACAGAAAGACAGAATCCAAAAGCTATAATCAAAATGTTTTTCGGAAATGAGTTTTGAAACTCCAAGAAGAAAAGAAAAAGCGCCGACAAAACGGAGAGAATTTTTGAATGAAAATTACCATGAGGCACGGTATAAATGATGAAGATTTAATCTTACAAATTTTTTATATAAACTACTTGGTGCCTTGTCTGAAATTGGCTGCATCAGTTTTTATTTGCGGTAAAAAATTATATTAAATAATATCCTTTATATGCATAATTTATGCACTTAAAACAGTATATTACAATGAGGAAGTAAAATAACAGTAGATACTAATTAACCCAATGGATCACCAGAGAATTAATTACTTTAGTAATCTTCTGATTAAACAATAAGTATTACAGCATCCACTATGCATACGAAATTTATAAGGTGAACATATTGACGAATACCCCTTTAGAAAAAGAACGGGGTAAAAAAAAGAGGGGAGGGTGGTACACCGTAAAAGAAGAAAGAGAAGTGCGCGCGTAGAGCTACAAGAGAAGTAGACAAAAAACGCATTGGCGTAGCGCGGAGTTAGCGCTTTTGTGAATTTTTTCAAGAGCGCGAGCAAGCAGAGGAACGGAGCAAGACGGATGAGATATCCTTCGTCCGGGCGAAAGAGAGACGCGAGAAACGCTCGGATAGGTGAGCCAGTCGGCGTTTCTCGGCGCCGCGCCGTCGATCCTCTCTTTCTCTTTTCTTCCCTCCCCAGGAGGAGGCAACGTCGAGGAAGAAAGCTGCTGCTGCTGCTGCTGCTGCCAGCGGACTGCGCGAGAAGGAGGAGAGGAGGAGACGTGGCAACGCCGCTCGCGCGCGCACACACACCGCCGGCGCGCCGCAGACTCGCGTCCACGTGACTCACTCGCCTCTTCGGAAAATATCGGGCCAATTCCCTCGGACTCGAGGAGTCGCCGCGGCGCTCCCGGGCACATCCTCCCGAACCCGCGGCCTTAGCCCTGCATCCGGGCGCGCGTCTTATCCGGCGCGGCGCTCGATAATGGAAACATTGTTTGGAGCACCAGCTGTACGAAAAAAAAGAGGCGGCTCGCGCGCGCGCGAACGGGCACGCCGAGGACCAAAACAGCTGCGCGACAGTAGGAGAACCTACGAGAACCGGCGGGGAAGAGAGAGAGAAAGAGAAAGAGAGAGAGAGAGATTATTCTGCACGCTGGCTGCACGATTTTCTTACGGTTAGCGCGCGAAAGATGTGCCGGCCGGTTACCGTCACCTCGCTCTCGCCTGCAAAGCTTCACCTCGGCCTCACCTTATGATTCGTCTCACTTTTTTGCAATTCGATTCTTTCTTCTCTCTTCCTCTCTTGCTCTACGGATAAAGCAAGGGCCGTAACTTTTTTTTATTTAAAATCTACTTTAAAACGTTAATCTAAAAAACTTGTTATTTATAAAATCTGTACGGTTTTTGCGTTCTTTGTGTTGCTCGTTAATTGTTTATTAGAAATCTATTTAACGGCCGATTTAAACTTGCTTTAATAAAAAAGTGGAAAAATTGCTCACATAAATTTACCGGAATACACTGTTTCAAAGAAGCAATATTGGATTTTTCAGTTAATTAGTTATGAAAACTTTATAAGTGTTTTGAAAAATACTAAATTTATGCTTCAATAACATTGAATAACATTAATACACAAGATTAATAAAGTTCTCTTTATTACTTTATCACAGTCTTTGAATAATTAAATTTTTTATACCTTGATATCCTTTCTTTACTTTTCATTCCATATATATATAATTTAGAGGTGTCAACATTTTCGACTGCATAAAAAAACATTTCAATAAAAAAAGAACATTAATTTCTGTGGCTGAAATGTTTGTATAATGACACGGCAGTAATTACTTAGTTTGTATCAACACAATTCGAGATTGAGATAATCGCATAGCGGAGCATTTGGTGCAATAATTCTCTGACAACAGTCGATGACCGTACAACTGAGCTTAAGTTCGAGCAGCCATTTCGTGGCTATTTGCTCCGAAAACCAATCTATACGAAGTATCTTCGGAAAGAGGAAAAAAAAGAAGTATACAAAGTATCCCTTTGACGCAATGTATTTCATTGTAATCGCGTCACTTGAATTCCCACGGCGTTTATTAACGAACGCGATGCGTATGCGCACGCCCGAGCCAAGGGAAAGCCATTCTCGAAATCGATTTTCTCGATCACGCGCACACGCCGCGCACATCGTGCCCGAGAGGTACGTGCCGGGCTCCCGTCGGTGCCTAAGGAAAATCCCGTACAGACGTATTACCTTTGCATTCGTTAGGCATAATCGTTTCCTCTCGCCGGCGGCCGTTTCGATGCGCGGCGCGCATTATTGGCGCTTTAGCGCATCGATAAGCCGCGCCGCGAACGCGCGAGGAGGAGTGAGAGGAGAAAAGAAAATACCTGCGAAGATAAGCGCGTCGTTTACCGTATTTCGCCAAGTTCGCGCGCTTTTACCTTAGGCGCATACATCGGTGTCGCGACGTGAGAAGTTTGCGCGATGACTCAAAGTTGGACCGGCTACCGTAGTTTTGTAATAAGTGAGATTTTCAAAAATTGACGTTACGACACCGGTTGTTACGATTATAAGGCGCTATCCTCACTGCGAGCCAACTACAATTTTCGTGTTGGGAATAATAGGATAAAAATATTTTATGAGAGTTAATTAATCATTTTGTGTGCTGATCAAGAAAGCATAAAGTGTGCTGTATATTTTACATGAGAATGTAATCCGAGTGAAATATTTACAACTCCAATCTATATCCTGTAAGTATGCTTGAAAGTGTGAAGGATTTTTCAACAAAGGTTGAAACATTCGTGAACAATTACCGATGAAGGTCAGATAGAATTGAACCATGATACCATTTTAGAATGTAAAATAAAACTTTGATTCCTTCTTGAAAGGAGTGGTTACAAAACAGTGAGAACCAACAGGAGGAATGCAATTTTATACTGATGTAAACATTCTTTATAAAAAATAATGGACTACATTCAACAAAATTTAGTTCTTTGTAGAAAAAAATGAAAGAATTTTTATAAATATTAGAAAAATATTTAACTAAGTTTCAGCAAATTGCTTATGTAGTAATTGTTACATAGTTATTTTAAACAATTGCCCATGATTACAAAATATTTCCTAAAGAAATATTTAAAAAAACGATTCTTAAAAAATAATAATTTAAGATCTGATTTTTTTTAATTGGAATTTAAATTTAATTAATATAAAATAAATTATTTATTCAAATTCTAATCGAACTATGCATTCCTAGACGTGACTTTTTAAAAAACTAAAAAACTATATCAAATATGATAGATAAAAAGTAAAATATTTTTGTAACAGCAACACTAAAGAAAAAATATTTGTTAATGTAAAAATAAGAAAAATTCGTTTCACGTTATTAAAGTAATTGAGTGAGAACCAAGTAGACAAAATAATACTTGTCATAAGGCAATTTTTCAGTACGTGAGGTCATTCCTACTTCTGCGTCAAAGCATTGACTCGGCGATGTTAATCGAAGAGCAAAGCACTTTCGTTTTGGCCGTTCCGTTTTTTGTTCATTTTCGCTCCTTTACTATTTCGTGCGATTTAGTATTTCCTCTGTTATTGCGTACGTAAGGGCAAGAAACTCGAGTAAACCCCCGGGCTTTAACCTTTTAATGGCCCAGTCTTGAGTCCTTTGAACTTGACAAATTTCATTGTCCAGCGTGAACTTTATCAGTGAGCAGCAATTTGAATATTCAAAGTGACGACAAAATACACACGAGTCGAAAGGCGATAAACCATCGAGGCAATGCACTTTAGTGTGTACGATTCTATAAATAAAGAAAAAAAGAACAAAAATGAAATACTTAACAACTGACTCAGCGCTCCGCATAACGTTTCTAACACTTTCGGAAACAAATTTTTTTCCAATTTATTTTCAAACAGAAATCTATTAGCAAAGTGCGATAGATAACTGCTTTTGATATTCAAAATTACTATGTGAGGGCTTGCAAAATTTCGTTAAATTCTGCTCATTTCAAGAGTCATGATAAGATAAGGTCAGCACTTATTATCATAGCTGTTAGATTAATTTAATGAGAATTACCCGTATAAACGTTAGAATTACTTTTAATTATTGTTTAGTTTTGGTCGATTTCCCAACGATTTCTCGAGGCCCGTACTAAAAAGATTTTAATACGTCACTGAACAATGTAGCCTATTTAAAAGCAGTTAACGGAGCGATTATCACACTAAGGCCTCGACTGTTATGCAATCTAAAGCAATCTTTTAAAACCTCACGAAAATGAAAGTTTCGAAGAGTGGCAAAAAAAATTCTCCTCCGACGGAGTTTCGAGAGACGAGGTGTAATAATCCACATTAACGTTTCACCTTGGAGTATCAAACCGAAAGTCCGCGATGCGAAAAAAAACCATCGACATTTCGTCGCACGATACCTCCATCGGAAACTCGATTAAACTAACAATTCGCTAGAACTACTTTTTCCAAATCGCCGCTCCACAAAAGCAAAGGCAAAATCAAAATCCTACATCGAAGAAAGGATGAATGGAGCACAAGTGTACGAATCGCAAGGATAAGTTGCACGTGTACGTTAGTCATGTCTGCACACAACAAATAGGAGCTCCGCGCGCAGCCGGCGGATAAAAGGAGCGAGCGAGACGGAGGGGGGATTTGGAAGCTAGTCTAGGAGCGCGAGGAGGACGGAGATTGTAAAGGCTTAACGGACGCCCGAGAGCGCGAAGGGAGGCACAGGAGCAGCAGTGCGCGCGAGAAAGAAGACGGAATATATCGGCGCAGCGGCAGCGCGGAGTCTCGGCGCCTAATAGGTTCAAGGACGAAGGAGTCGTTCACACCGCAGAAACGGAGAATATCGCCGCGGCACAACACACGGAGCGAGCGAGCGAGCGCCCCGGCCGGCTCGTCGGCGCATAAAGATGGCTATCCTCGACAAAGCGTAAACCGCAACGTATGACGCGCGCGCTGCTCCGTACTGCGCGCAGCCTTAATGCCCGACAAAGCCGGGGGCCGAAAGCCACGGGGCAGAATTTCTGCGAATGCGTGCATGCGCAACGGCACATTTACCCAAATCTCGCGACTTCTCGCGGGAGCGCCTCGTTTCTTCTCACCGGGCCGCGCTCTCAACGTCTCTCCCGCGGGCGCGCTGCCTTCCTTTTTCACTCTCTCCTTCCTCTTCTTTTTTTTTGCCCGCCTCGCTCGCGCTCCCTTTCGTTCGGGCGAAATTTTGAGAAACCACGAGAGAGAACTACGGGGATGTACGCCGGAGCGAAGCGAGGGATACGCGAATTGCCCGCTCGGTACAATGTGTTACTGCCGAGCTTGTAACCTTCGTATCGCTTCTCGCCGTTTCTACTTTGCATTGCGTAGAAAAATCGAAAGCCAAGAGATCGAAAGGGAGGCGGAGCGCGGAGTTATAGAGCGGGCGAACTTGTACGAGCGAGCGAACTTTTTAAAGGCTTCCTCCCTGCGCCGGATATCGCCGTCGTTTACTCAATTATACTACCTAGCGGCAACAAAAGCAGATTTCTTTTAGCGAGAAATATCACGCGGCGCCTTTCGCACTTATTTGCCTTGTTTATTTTTCAAAAAAATGCTGCTTTGTTATAAAAGGGCCGGGGGGGAAATAGTTACATAATGTGGCAGCTGCCGAGTTAGAGGGATTCCGCCGTTCAGTTATTAGAACAATGTGCGAAAAAAGCGCTCTTTATATTATAATAGCAGCGGCGCATAGCGAAGGGTTCCTTGCTTATATTTCTCCGCTTCTAACATATAAATCAAGCGGAGTTTTATGCTCGCGCTAATCATATTATTTACCTTGGGTGTAGAGAGCACTTGAAGAAGAGCGCTCTCGTGCTCGAGGTGTGCGTTAATTATTGCGAAACAGTAACTAGATATGCACGTACACCGGGTACGCTCGATAAAAATCAAGAAGGATGTGTGCTCGCTAATGAAAGAATACAAGGCGCTCCTGGCCGCACGCATTGTAGCTCGGGCTCGGGCCGAACGGGGGGAGAAAGAGAAGGAGCGAGACGGCGAGAAATCTCACGTGGTGCAAAGTTCATTTGCAGCCACTCAGCGCCGCTAAAGAGCACCATAAAAAGCGAAATCTCGCATAACCCAATAGCGCGGCTAGCGATGAAAAAAAAAAAGAAGTGAAGCGCGGGCGAGAGAGGGCCGAAATTGCTCTCGCGGAGAGGGGAAGAAGAATTTCTGTAATTGTTCGAACGAGGCCCGAGGGATCCTCGCGAAAGGAGCGTGTGCACGCGCGCGCGGAGACGCACGAGAGACAGAAAGGAAGCGGAGCTTCGCCGGGTATAGCCCGTTGAAAAGCCGCTGCTGCGGCTACGGGGGAGAGCGGGAGGCGGAGTTAGAATCGCTTTTGTGGAAATAACAGGTGCGCGCGCCTATATACGCTAGGCCCGTGTGCGCTGCTGCTGCTGCTGCTCCGCTCTGCCCGCACGGCCGCGCGATCACGCTCGCTTTCGAAAAATTCGCCGCGGCGCGGCCAAGGGCGCGAAAGCGAAACTTTCGAGCGCGCGCCCGCGTGTAATACCCAAGTTCGATGCAGGTAGGAGCGAGAGAGGCGCCCCGGCCCACTTCGCGCCCGATCACGAGGCGCTGCTCGCCGGCCGAAACGAGCGACGGTTTCCAAAGTGTCGGATTCTTCGCCAGAGCATATTCCTTCCACGCGATCTTCTGTGCGCTATTTTAGTTATTTTTCCTTTTTAATTAGCGGTCGTTTTAATTAGTATCTAATAATTAGTATACCCGTTCTTAAAATTGCAAGCAATCGAGCATTTCAGAAATAAACCTTATCAGGGATTAAATATTGATTACGAACGCCCACTTCTCGGGGACACGTAAGGCAGTGATACTGTCACCTTCGACTGCTGTTATGTAAAAAAAAAAAGAAAAAAGAGAGAAATTAAAGAACGAAGCTTTTCCGTGGGCTCCAGCGGTGGCATAACGCGCTGACAGCGACGCGGGGGAAAACGCCGCGTGAAGAGTGGAAAGAACAAGCGACGAAGTGAAAAGTCAGGCTTCTCGGCGTGCGCTCGCGGACGGAGGCTCTCGCGCGCGCGATATCCAGGGTTAAGTCAGCGGCGGCGCGGCTGCACGGGTATCCGGGCCAAGGCTCTCCCCCCTCGCTCGCGGCGCTGCCTCTTTCTCTCGAGGCACCTTCCGACACGTCGCTCCTTCTCTCTCTCTCTCCGGCGCGGTGCGACCAAAGGCGCAGGCCGCCGGCGACGCCGGAATCGGAGCCGCGAAATCGGTCAGCGGGATAGCCGGCCGGGAGAGAAAGAGAGACGGAGAGGGAGTTTAAATCAGCTGATCTCGCTGGGGGAAAGCTGGAGAGCAAAAGTGCGTATCGTGGTGACTCACCCTGCATTTTCACCGGCAGCAATGGACATGTGCCTCCTCTCATCGAGGGTAGGCGTGGCCACGAAGCGCCGAGGATGTTCCGTCGTAGCGTCAGCGCTCGCTGCTCGCGGACGTGGTCACGCGCCGTTGCGACGAGCTCCTCTTCCGCCCCCACCCCCTCACCAGCCGGAGGCCGGGGGCTAGAAAAGTAATCACCGAAAGAGTCGCGAAAAAAATCACTCTCACCACTCGCCGAGTCGTCGGAGGGCCTTCATAACCCCCAAGCCCCGCTTCTCTAATCACTCCACTTCGGCACTTATTTCCTTACGCGGACTCGTGGCGGTTACTTTATACGGATAATCGCGTTATCACCAACCGCGTAAAAGAGGCATCAATATTCACTCGCGGACCGCACCAGGCGTCCCCCTCGAGTTTCGCACACTTGCGACGATTCCGCACACCGCGGCGGGACTGTTCCCTCGCGGCGAGTCTGTACCGGCACCGAGGCCGGCCCGGCGTACGGCCGCGCTCAGCGGGCCTATGCGCCGTCGTCCCCCGCACTATGTGGTACGCGCGTCCAGCGCGCCTCGCCGCCTCCTTGTCCCGGCGTCACGGACTCCCGGAGGCGGAGTCCTCGCGTCCTCGTCCCGTGTCAGAGACTCGACTCGGCTGGCCGCCGTCGTTGCTCCTGCTGCTCCTGCTGCTGCTGCCACACCTGCGGAGGATACAAATTTGTCTTAGACGGATTTGTTTTCAAGCTGGTGTCCGAGCGCGCTTCCGTTATTTTTCTCCGCTCTAGAGCTAGAGCGCGCGAGAGGAAAAGAAACGCGGGGGAGACCGTTAAAAATAAAATCGTCGAGGGAGCGGAGATACACGTCGGCCGGTATTTTCGCTCCGCAACCTTGAGGCGCGCGAACACATCCGCGGGGGAGCCGCGCGCGCCTCCTCGCTCGAGAAGACGGCAAATTTACGGTGTGCGGAGCCCCCCCTCCCCCAAACGCAACGTGCGTGCCTTCGCTTCTAATGAAAGCTTCTTTCCTCCTTCGCGGCTCCCTCGACCGGAGTCGCCATCGGGATTTGCCGATAAATCTTGGCGAAACTAACTTCCCGGGAAACTGTTCGACCAGCGCTGGACTCTAGCTATATGGCAGCCTAAGCGCGCGCTTCTGCAGCTCTCATTTCGCCTGATCGATCGCCGCGGGACTCGGGAAATAAGGAAAAAAAAAAAACACTTCTCTTATGGCTCGCGCCTCGAGTAATTAAGTTTTACGCAGGCGTCGGTTATTGATTATTCTCACGCAGATTTTGAGTTGCGCATGAGATTAGACAGCGGCACCGATCATTAAATAAAATTATTTTTCCACGTGTTTTTTCTTTGTTTCTGTATGCTCCATATTTTAATTCGGATAACCACGTTGTTTTCTTATCAAAATCGAACAAAAACTGGTCTAAAGGTAAATTACCTTATATTCAAAATTGTTAATTAAATTAAAAGAATATTTCCGTATTAACATTAAAAATCAGACCATGCATTAAAACTATTTATCGCAGTAGTGATAAAAATAGTCTTATTCGCCACGTTTGTATTCATAAGCTTCATGTAAGAATGAAGTCAGTGTGGAAGTCACCTGTTACAATATGTGGAAAAATATAACGCGATAAAGAAACAAAGATGCTTTTTTTTAGAAATCTCGAGCTGATGAATATGATGTTCCTACTTATTGTATGTAATTCGTTTTACATCATTAGATACGCTTAAATTTCGAAATTATTTTTCACACGTGATTTTTTTTCATTGTCAAAAAAGTATCGTTAACTCTACACGTTTGAGACAAAAATTGAATTCTTGATTACACGTTGAGATTAAATTGAATTCTTATGTTATCTGTACAGCAAATAAACACCGAATTTTATGAATTTTTTACTTATTACCAAGGACGTTTCAAATTGCTTTATGACTGATTCTTCTAACGGACAATTTTAAAACTCTCATTAGATATTCAGTAATCAGAAAATAAATAGAAATAAGATTGGAATTTAAGAATACTAACTTGAGTCACAGGTGCTCTACGTTAATAAAACTCATAGTTACCAAAGTCTTGCAAGTGTCAAAACGGAGCAACAGAGTTAGACATGTGTAAAAGCACGCAGTCTCGGAGGTGCACTCGAGCAACCGTTACTACACATTCGCGGAGTAGTCGGCTGGATTTTATTTAGCAGCGCAACCGCGAGGCGCTTTTCATCGGACTGCACTGCCCGCCCGCCTAAGACTTCTAGGAAACTGCGAGAGCCCCGCGAAACTCGAGTCGCCGGCCAAAGAGAGGAGCACAACAAACCATCCTGCGTGCGCACTGCCTTCGCCTCCGGGGCTCCGCGCGGTTGTCGGCCGCGGACGCGGGAGGCGCTGCCGAAATTCCGAGTCGCGGTCGTTGACGTCGACGCTGCCTACGTTCGCAGAAAAAAGTCGGCAGGAATGCGCGCGGCTCGCGCACGCCAATTGCGGACGACTGCACAAGATTCGCACCGGAAGGCAGGGGGTGGGGGGGAGGACAGAGGCGAATACACAGCGCGATGCAAAAATCACCGAGCGGTGTTTACCTCCGCGGCTCCTAACCTCGCCGCCTCCGCTCTCTCGCGTGCGCGCAGCTCTCCCGTCCACCGGCGGTGCGCGTGGGCCCCGACTCGGGCCCACGATCCAGGTGAACGAGCCCGCGGATCGACGGCCGGCCGGACGATAAATCGCGAGTGCCTCGGGTGAACGAGAGAGACAGAGAGACCGCTCACTCCCCGTGGCGACGCAAAGGACTGATCTCCTTTTATACGCGTTCCGCAGGCCGCTGCTGCTCCACGATCTCCCGTGCACAGGGTTAGGTTAGGCGTGCGCTCGCCCGAGCGAGGTTAGGTTCGGCGATGCCCTCTCGGCGCTGCTGCTCAGGCCGCGGCGTGCGCGTGTGCGTGCGCGCCCCCCTCCTTCCCCGTCCCGGTGGCCCCGGAGAGCGCGCCGTGCTCGGTCAACAACTGTTTTCGAGGCGCGCCGTGGCTGTGTGAGTGCGTGTCGGCGCCGACTGCGCCTTCGGGTGCGAGAGAGACGGAGCGCGGCTTCCAGCGAGACACGCACGGTGTGCTGCTGCTGTCCGTCCTTCGCTCTCGGCGGTCTCCTCGGCACCCGTCCCACGAGCGCCTCCGGGTCGCGGCCGCGGCACTCACCTACGAACCCACTCCGCGTGTGTGTATGCCCCCGATGTGTCGCGCGCTCGCGCTTGCGGCGCAGGTATACGCACAGTGGGCGCGGGGGCCCCGAGACACCGACTTCGCCGTCGCCGTCGCCGCGTACGTGGCGCACCGATGACCCGTGGGTCGCGCGACCGCTCGTTCACTCGCGCACTATGACAATCACACGGCACCGCTGCTCCCGTCGCCTGCTGCGGGTTAAACGTCAGCCGCGCGGTTGGCACCGATCCCCGCGATACACACCTTCGCGGCACTCGCGCACACTCGGCCTCTGCGGCTTCGCTGACGACTGGTCCGCGCGCTCGACGGGCCCGCGGCCGGACACACACCTCCTCTCCTGGCCCAGTCCTCGGCTCCCTGCGCTGCCTCGCTCTCCGCTCTCGCTCGCTCTGCTCTCTGCTAGGCGCACACACGCGCGGGGCGGCGTGCTGCTGCGTCCGTGCACTGCGACTGGCCGGAGTCGGCCCCAGCGCGGCCTGCCAACTGCACGGCCGCGAGAACGGCGCTCGCGCGCAGACGCGCCGCGGTCTGGCGCTCGGGGGGGCCCCAGGTGGCAGCACCGGTCGAAGCGCCGATCCGCGAGTGCGGCCCCCGGCCTCGCGGGGCCGCGGAAACTGCGCCGTTCGCTGCTCTCCCCGCCCCCAGCGCCGCCCCGCCGCCGCGGGGACGCCCGAGGGCCTCCGATGTCGCCCGAGCGATTCAATATCAAGAGCACGACCCGCCGAGCATTCTCTAGCGCGCTCGCCTAGTCTCGCGAGTCGCCGAGTCGCGAGGGACCCCTTTCACTCACACAGCCAAGCCGCCGCAAGGTAAATGTCCCAGTTACGCGAGCCGTTGTCCGTTCCCCGTTCCACGTTGCCGTTATCGACTTTTTTTTCGCGCGCCGAGCCCTGCGCCGCCACTGCCGCCCGATCGCTGCTTTTTTGAGAGCAGACGAGGCCGGGCCGAGCGACGAGTGTGCAGCGAGCACAGCGGAGGACGCACGGCGATTCGGAAGCGACCGGGGTATACCTAATACACCGGCTGATAAGCGGAGCAGCGCGAGAAAAGGCCGCCTTTGTCGCTCCGAGGCGCTGGCCGAGGCTGCGCGAGGCTGTACCTTTATTACATCACTCCTCCTTTTCAGCGAACATGCAAATTTATTTTCTTTTCAGGGCCTTCCAAAGGAAATGACATCTATTTGCATTCCTTTCAAGACTTTTAACCCGGAGCTTTAGATAAACTCCTTTTATAACACTTTGCGCGCTATTCTTTTCGAGCGCAGCGTTTACTTGACAACACGACTTTTTAATGGACAGTTACTTTTATTGTTATACAATTTACATTTTGCAATTTTAAAGTGTAATTTAAAAAACGTAGGAGGTATTTACTTTATTAAAATAGTTCTTGTTTGCCCTTTTTCTTAGCTAGCTCTTTTACGGTGCAACCAGAATTATCTTTTAAATTCAGATCTGTATTTGCTATCAGAAGCTTGGAAACTGGGTCGCAGTCAGACATTATTGCTCGATGAAGAGCGGTAAAACCATCTGCATCCTGTATATTTGCATCTGCATTAGCATTCAGCAGCAATTGTACTATGTGAACATGTCTTTGTGTTGATGCTCTATGAAGAGGTGTTGCTCTTCCGGATCGAGTAACTGCATTGACATTGGCTCCTCGACTCAAGAGTTCCCTGCAAATTTTATCATGACCATTGCGTGCTGCATAATGCAAAGCAGTGTAGCCAGCTGAATCTTCTATGTCGGCAGAAGTGCCTTTATTCAAAAGGGAATTTACTCTTTCCAGATCATTACATTGAGCTATAATTAAAATATAAAATTCAATTATATTTATTGGAGAAAGAATTAAGAACTTTGAATAACAATTGATTTTAAAATAGGAAACATTTAATATAAGCAGTAAAGTGATCTAAAAATGTATTCATTTTTTTATATATTTAATATTTAAGGTTTAAATGGAATTTCTTTATTTGTGTGACATTTACACACCTGCGTACCATATCCCACGTTCAAAGTCTAATTCTGATAAGGTTTGCCGGACAGCATCTCCAGATTTGCAGTTACAGCATGAATCGTCATCATGAAAATGTTTAGTTGATTCCATATCTGATTATCTGCAACCTACTATAATAAAATTTTTGTAGCATTGATAATCACTAACTAAGATTTTTAAGACTAGGGTAAATAATTGAAAGAAACATAAACATTTAGACAATTTTTATATTGTTACAATAATTGATAACATAAATGTTTACATTACACAAAGCGCAAATATAAGCTATATACTTTAATTACTCATTCATATATAGTAGAATCAGTAGAAATTTCATAAAATAGACATACAATCAGTAACGACAAAGTTAACATACAATTCATTGATTTAAGGCATGAGTGTAAAGTTTATAAATTATAAGAATCACTAAACATATTCTTTCTTCCTAAATAATATAATTAACGATTAAGTACTACTATAGGCCACATAATATGTAGTTTTCATAAAAAAACAAAATGGGCTATTAAAAAATTAGAGATCTCTAAGATAAACCAGTATGACAAATCAGTATTGGTCATTTCAATATAAAAAAAAAAGTATCTTAATAAGATATATTTATTTAATGCAACTATTATTGCACAATATTTATGGATTTTCATCAGATTTGTAATCATTGATTTATTTGTTATATGATTATATTGAAAATTATAATTGCTATTTTATTAACTTTTGATTTTACGTATTTTGTAAACTCTCAGTAACATTGTGAAACATTTTATTTCCTTTTATTACTTCTATATACCGTCTTCCTTTTATTTTCTAAACTTTTGTCAAGTGGAGAAAAAGTCTCCATTACGAATGAATCTCAATTCTCTATCTGTGCTTCTTTTTAGAACAAACAAAGAAAATGCATGCATTTTATCGTTTGTTTTTTTTAAATAAAATAAAATTTATTTGCGAATATCGGCAAACTGGAGCAAAGATCGGTAACTTTAGTCTAGTGATGCATTATTTAATACTCTAAGTCCTAATAAGTACAAATAATTGATATAACATTTAATATTCATTTCTTAAACATCAGTACAAAATAAATTAAATAAAGTTTTTAAAATATTTTTCAAAAATATATATAAACGCACAGAAATTCTCATAGGCATTGTACTGACAATTTGTTTTGTTATATTATGATTTTTCTCTTTAAACGAACAAAAAAAAGATGTATTCAAGAATTTTTTGTTCAGTTTATTTTCTTTTGTCTGTATTGAATTTTGGAATGTTGTAGATATGAGTCATAAAAATGAGCGTCCTCAAAAATCTTTGCAATGCAGTTTTCTCGTAAAATTTGCGAAATGCGGATTCAACCGGTCTCATGATTTTATCGCGCTTCGAGCGCGTTTTCTTAATTAAAAGCTGCACCTTATCATTTTACAATTTTTCGTAGGGAATCTTAAAAAGACGTACGATAAAATTGGTAAAATTATCAAAAATACTGAATATACTTCTTGTATAAGAAATCAAAAACTGAAATGCATTTAGTACCAGTGTTTTGTTTTCGCATACTTCTCTCGCGTATAAATACTTTTCAGTTCGTTTTCGTAAAATAAAAGTTTCTCAATAAAAATTGGTCCTCAAAAATGTACGTTTCATTGAAAATTCTGTGATTATGAGTGATACTAAAAATATACTTTAAAACAAGGTAAATTCTTTCTGAACATTTAACGTAAAATTTCGAAGAGTCGTTCGTTATTTTTTTTTCTTCTTTTTACCCATAGCCACACAAAGATCGTGGGCGGCGGTAAAATTAAAATCTCGTTACGGCATTCTTCGACGCGTTACATTTTAAATTATTACGAAATTGTACGGCAAGTTTACTCTGCGAGACATTTGAGGTGTTGCGAAGATCTAAGTTTAAGTTTCTCTTTGAAGTGTCCACAATATTTCGGCTTCTCCGGTGCTGCAAACCACTCTATAGCCTAATTCGGAGAGAGCATTTATGACGCTGAGTGGTGATCCTGGAATTTAAAAAAGGGAAATATTCAAGATCACACTTATTTATAAAATAGTTTAATATAAAAAATATCTTACAAGAACGCTAACAAGTGATTCTTTCAAATTTCTCAAATTTTTCTTTTTTTAAATTAAAGTTGACGTTCTTGCAGAAAAGACTCATTCTTATATAAACATGTTTAAACCTTTTATTACGACTCCATTAACAACGTCTGTCCCTGTATTAGGGAATCTTTTCGATAATGCCAGGATTTCATCCTTTGTCAATCCGAAGGCTACGCAATCCATCGAAAATGGCGAGCCTTTTATGGCCACATAATAGTAATTTTCAGTGGCCACCATTTGTGCTAATTTTTCAGCCATTTTTACTTCTTTTTCCGCCATTTTTCTCCCTAACAGAAAATTCACCTCAGACCTCGTTGTCTTTAAGTTCTAAAAAAGAAAGTTTTGTATATAATAATTGTTAAATTATTTTTATGCAACAGGTACTAAATAGTATATTTATATTTAGGTCTTTAAAGGGTCAAAAAATAAAGCAAATATCTGTAATATCGTAAAGATTTATTTATATAAATAGAAATGTACATATGGAAAATTTATAAATTTCACTTATTTATTACAATTCTACATTAATGATAAAGAGTTTTAAATAAAAAAATATCTTTCATTTAAATTACTTATTTCAATAACATGAGAAATATGTTGCT
This sequence comes from Eurytoma californica, assembly GCA_035586675.1. Classification (NCBI taxonomy): domain Eukaryota; kingdom Metazoa; phylum Arthropoda; class Insecta; order Hymenoptera; family Eurytomidae; genus Eurytoma; species Eurytoma californica. The sequence goes on along the minus strand of JAXIUT010000009.1, from coordinate 3,532,116 downwards.
TTTTAATATTAATTTAACAGACATACTTAATATTTATAAAGTACATAAGTTTAATGTTTTTTTTTAAATTAAGTATTTAATATTTTTAAAAGGCTTGGTCAATAGTAAAACTGAATACAACTGCAGAAATATTAAGCTACTGTTATATTTCTTATTTACATTTGGTTCATTTGTACAGGTGCTGTCCGGTTTCGAATTTGTTCTATTAATTGCAGTTGATGTTCTTCTTTTAATTGCATCATTCTACATTCATGTGCCCATCGTGCTTCACTTTGAGACTTTTCCTTTTCATATTCCCACTGGTATTTTTGTAATTCTAACGTTTTTCGCTGCAATTCCAATTCTGCAGCTCGCCTTAATGCTCGTTTTTCTAAATACTGTTCATGCTGAATTTTATTTTGTATAACACTATTGACTAATGTGCGACCAGAAAGAAGAGGTAATTGAGATAATCTCCTATTTGATTGTGTCCGCCTGATAAAAGGTGTTGTTCCTTCAGCAGATTCCTGGGGGCTTCCTAAAAATTTTTAGTACACATAGATATTACTTGTTGCATTATTGCAATTGAAACAATTTTTAATAATTCAATAATAACCTGTTCTGTAATTACCCTCGATAACAGGTTCCGCTTCTGCACTTCTCTCTTCTGAATCCCATCCTCTATTTTCAGTAGCTTCTTCAGTCTGTTCGTTCTCAATATTTGCATTAGTATTCCAACTTTTTGAATCAACAACTTCACTTATTTCTTCATTTGCATCATTTGTAGAAACTTGATTATTGTACTCATCTCTGTATTGCCAGTCTGCCATATTAACCAGACTATCATTACTTGTACTATTTTGTACAGTATGTGGTGGTTGCATCGCCCAATTTTCACCATACTTTACCATTAACAAAGATTTAGCTTTTTTATTTCTCACTGCATTCATAAAATCTCTCTTTACATCTGCTGGACATTTGATGCAGCGCTCAATGTGTTTTTCCATCCTTGTTGCATTTTGTATGTACGATTGATCACAAAATTTACAGAAAGCTGTTATTTGTGATCCATGTACTTTTTTTGTGAAAAAGTTCCAAACGATTCCTCTTTTCTTCACCATTGTTGCTAAATAGAAGTGTAGGCCACGAAATTGTGTTTGTCTTAAACACTGTACAACACCGTAAAGCGATAATGACGAAACTCGCGCGCGATAACAGTTTCACCTTTACGAAATTTCGCTTTTTACTAGAAATTTCTATGGGGCATTTGAATTTACAGTATTTTAAAGATATAATTTAATGTACGACTCATAATCATTTTGTTTAATCGTTTCAATATATAACCTGAAACTTTCAAGCTGTAACCATTTCACTAAAACCTCTCCATTTTTCATGATATAAATTTATGTTTCGTTTTTTACAAGAGATACAGAATAATAATAAATATTCAACTTCCACACACCTTCAGTCAACTGTATCACGTAAGTTGTACTAATAATGATTTCATAGTACACTCCTCGAGTCCTCGCAGATCGCACGAAAAACGGAATCAACACTACTACAAACGAAACGCATGTATGAACGTATATAACCTTTCTGCATCCACAATCCTGCACTTATTCCACACACATACGCATTTACTTACACAGCCATTGATACGCCAGCGGAGCAGTTACCTGTTCGGTTTTTACAAGTGTCAAAGCGTTGTTGGTAAAACAGGAGGCTATTGTTACCGATATATTGTTTCGTGGAAACACGCAATCGACACTTCGTTATTTTATAAAGAATTCTTGCAATTTTTAATTTTAAACGCGGAAAGCAAAAATTATTAATAAATTATGCAACAAAATCTCACCTGCTTTAATTACAGCTTCGGGTTCTGGTTCAGAGAAGTCTTTTCTCATAGTCCACATATACTCATTATAATCTTGTTTGACACTTGTACTAGAAGATGCAACAACTTTGTAGCCTAATACCTCTAATGCTGTTAGTATAACACAAGGGTGCTGTAGATAAACAATTGTTGAATCGTCACAGTACCCTCCTGAAGCAAAGCGACTTAATTGCTCTATGTCTGCCGCTGAAAAAATATTTTGTTTGTTAAGTTTTATAATCAATACTGAAATAAATTAACAAAAAATTTAGTTGTTTAAGAGTTAGATTACACAAAATGAACAGTAAACCAGAAAGAAGTGCAGTTAATTCAGAAAGTAATAAGTAAAGGCAATTAAGGCAAAGTTAAAAATGGTGTAAAATACCTTTTAGGCCAGACACAAGCACTCTCCAAGGATATCTGTGACCGTAGGATGCAAGGTTACCACGAACCAAAATGTATGGCATCTGTGAAACTGAACTATAACAATCTGTAATAGATGCAGGCGTTTAGTAGCTACGCAAGGCCCCTTTACACTGTCAAAGATGATCGTGCAACTGAGGAAAACATTAAAAATGATTTGTGAAAATAAAACGAGATTAATAACAATCACAGTAATTATTAAGCAACATTAAAACATTAGTTTTGGAATGTAATTAAAGGGCCACTTTGAGCTTGAACATTTTAGTATCAGTTACATTTTTTGTTTAGAGCAAGACAGCGCACAAGATGAGATGAGCAACAAGATTATAGATGCAGTAACAGTTAGAGCGTCTGCTCAAATTAGTCATAATTCATTTAATAATTTAGACCTTACACTGTAATGAACAAAACCCGCTAAGGAGCATCAATTTACCGTTTCAGAAAATTCGGCTGCAACGCTGATAATGACGTTCACCGAAATATCATCGTCTGCTCTGCTCCAAAATGAAAGACGGGCCTTTTTTTATCGTTCCCACCGAATTTTCAGGAGTCCGTCGCCAGGCAAGATAGGGGTGGTGGCAAGATAAACGGAATTTTGTCGATTTTACGCTACGAACTCTGTAGTGTCATTTTATTAACTGGAAATACCGAAAGGTGCGCCTCTATTGTATGTGTACACACGCTAATGCCCCCTGCTCTGCGCCCCTTCCCCTCGCGGCTCACCTCACGCAAGTGCCCCGCGTACGTGCCACGAGCTACGTGGAACTTTCAAGAGGGCGATCCTCAAATGCAATTTCACGTGATTCACGTCCTATTCCAAGTACTAGGTGGCCGACTGGTCTTATCCAATTCCCTCGAGTTTACAGTTGTCCAAAATGATCCAACAGCATATAACCTACATTTACTGAGCACTGTGTAAACTGACTCTTATCTAGTTCTATGTATACTCAATATATCTCAAAAATTACATCTTTATTTGTTGTTGAGCGCAGTTGAGGTTTGTTGAGTATATTTGGATACTTACAGTTGCATTCCTCACAACCTCTAGTCACTTCTGATATTGCGTTAACCTTTACTCCAAAATGTTCAAATTTTTGGTACGATAATAATTTCATTTTACTTTAAATATTAAATAGTAATAAATTTTCTTTTCACATTGCATAATATTTCAGTTTACTTTTGGACTTGGTGTTTACACTGGAATTTATTTAAGTCAAAATTATGAGGTATTTATTTCATTCACAAGTCAAGTGACATACTACTGACATTCATCTGCAATAATGAATTTATTTTAGATACCTAGAGTGGATGAACCTGGTAAAATAATAGAGCGAATAAAAGATTTTGCCCAAGATCACAAAAAAAAAGATTAATACGAACTGCTTTAAATTTATAAAATTTTATTTGTACATACACAAAGTGATATATCTTTTTTTATAAACATTTTTATTTACAATTATGTGTGATAGTTCTACAGACATTGTAATGGTAATTGTAAAAAATAAATCAGGAAATGTATAGATCAAAGAATAATTTACTTTTTTTTGTACCACAAATTTTATGGACCTATTAATTACGTGTACACGAAACCTCCTCCAGAATATTCAATTCTTGTTTGAGGTTCAACAAATGCAAGCCAGTCAGAAGCATGTGTCGGTAAAAGACCCATTGATTGGCATTTATAAAGAGCTAATAGAATGTTTACAATCTGACCCAAAAAGAACACAAATTTTTGACCAAGTGCATGCGTTCCTTCAATTACCTTAAATGCTGAAAAGAAATAACAATTGCATTAATTTCCAATGTTTGTATTTGAATTACATATGGTGTCTAAATAGTTGTAAAATTAATCATTCTTTCAATAAGTACAAGTTAACTAATTATCCAAACAATAAATAGAAGTTCTATTTTAGATATCTGTTGAAAAGTAATTATGCATATTTTACAACTCACTTTGTTGAAGTGTGAATAGAGCCTTGACTGGTCTGATAATTAACATGCCAACCATCATAATTGGGAAAATAGAAATGGAGTTTCCAGCCATGTACATTATAAAAAGATTCATTGGAACTTGTTTTAGAGGACCAAGTGCTAAGTCCCATGACTTCTTAATTATTAAGTGATTCGAATTTGAATCTCTGGAATGATCTGTACTGTGAACAAGTGCAGCTCCATGCGTGTATCCAGGAGGGGCTGCCAAATCTGAGTTTTTCTCCAATTTGTTTCTTAAAAGAAAACGTTTGCGTTATTACTCATAAAATATTTGTATTGATATTTTTATAGAATTTAAATGCACATAATTGAGGTTATAAATCTATTCCCAACCCCGCGGGGTACGATTTTATACGTACTTATGAGAAAAGTCCAAAGCCCATTTCATTCTTTTCGAACTTAACTTTGGCGCTGCCATTTTCGTAGTTTTGTTTAATTCAATCCCATATAAATACAAATTTTACAACGTCAGCTGACTTAAGTCAAGTAGCGTAGCTACACAGTAGTACACGAGTCTGCTCGTCTGCTGCACTCCTATACAATCTTGATCCACAAACACAAAATAACGTGTGCGCACTAAACGCCGCGCATCGATTCCGATGACGTCACGCAAAATAAACTAATGATGAAGCGCACAGAAAGAAATAGGTGTAGGATAGTGTTTGAAATCGATGAGTATAACAAATTTATGAACGAAATTAAAAGGGACATAGGTTGTGGAGTCTCCATTTCAAGAAAAATGAAAATATCAGCGTGAAAACAATTGTACAATTAATTAAATAAAGTGTAGATATAATTAATAATTTAATTTTTTTCATAAAGTAACTATATCAAATCGAATTTTTAGTGTATGAAATTAAGTTTATTTATTTTGTATTAAATTTAAAATTTATTTTTGAAAATTTTCTTTTAATATAAAATACACAAAAAGAATATAAATAGAATATTTTTTATTGACAAATTGTATATTTTATTTATGAGTCTTAAAAAATACTCAATCGCTATTAGTGTACAACAGTTACTGAAAAGTAAACAATAAAACTTTTGTAATAAACAAAGTTTTGTTAGTTATTTAATTTTTTTTTTAAGGAAATCCATCATCATCTTCTTCAGCCATTTCTTTAGCTAATTCTAAGTCTTGTTGTTCTCTTTCCCTGCGTTCTTCAGCTGACTCAAGATCTTTTCCATAAGATTTTGGTGGATATCTCATAGCTTTAACACTTTGGTTGTGCAAATCTAAGCAGAAAGTGATTCTCTGATGGAAAGCAAGCAGTGGCTCCCGTGTGCAGTAAATGTCTGTTGTTTCCTTGCTTCGCATGTATCCATTTTCTGGATCAAGGGTAGCTTCTATTACACCATCGCGAATGGCCTTGGCCACAATAAATTCAGCATCTACTCCTGAATCTAATCCTAACTTTCTAGCAATATCTGCTGGTGAAATGCGAGAATATGACAGTCCAATAGAACGAATGGCTGTTTTGATGACATTGTGTCTTAATCTCAAAATCAAAGTAAAGGTGTGATCAGATCTGAACTGAGGTCCAAAGTTTTCCAATACTTCACCAAAACGTTGCAAATTTCCTAATCGAACTGCTTGTGTTAATTGGAAGTATGGAGCCAAAGCTCTCCTTAAAGCTGCTTGTCTGAAAATCTGCCTTTCTGGTATGTCTCCTAACAAAAGCTCAACAGTGACTGCAAGTTTTTGAACTGTTTGCCTAAATCCAACAGCTGTAGTTTGTGGGGCCTTACGCATAGCTTGCACCAAATATTTATGAGCAGCAGAATACTCCAATCGTGCTGACTTTATTCTGCCCAAGTAATATAAGAAGCGGGCCCACTCATTATTACTTGCAGTTTCTGGGAAAGTTGATTTTAAAACTAACTTATCAGCTTGATCATAGAGATTGTAGTGCAAATAATTTCTGAGCAAGCAGTTTATAAGAACAGCCTGTCCTTCAAAGTCATTACGAAGAGTTGCTGTACGCAGTCTAAGATGAAGAAAGCCACGAATTTTATCTAATTGATTAACTAATTCATAAGCTCTTGAGTGGTAGAAGTAGCATTTGGCAGCAATCAGATCAATTGTTCTTCTATTTTGGGCTATGATCTTTTGAACAAGTGCTTCGGAGCACTGTACAGCTTCATTGTACTTTTTAGTATCAATTAATCTCACAAGAACGAGCAGATGAATATAGGCATCAATTTCTGGTAAAAGAGGAGCTGCGGAACTTCTAAACCTTTGAATAGCAGCTTGAGTACCTTCCATATCCATTGGCTCTTCAACCCATGCTAAAAGTGCTTCTTTCTCAGCTGCAGATTTTGTGTAAAATCCTCCAATAATACCACGCAACACAATTGGATTGAGTTTGCGTTTTGTATTAGGTAAAGCTCTTAATGCTCGCAGGATAAATCTTGGCTCTTTATTTTGCACTGCTTTTTCAATTTGCCTAGTATGCTCCCGAAGATCGTGAATTGTAACAAGGTCAACATCCTTTTTGTCTCCAATATCACCTTCTCCATTGGTAGATTCAGGATTTGTAATTTCTACCTCCATAGCTTCAACATTTTTCCCTTGAACTCCCATTGCAGCAGCTGTGGGAAGATTCAATCCTGTAACATATTTCAAACAATAAATAAATCTTTCAATACTTTCCTAACAATAATTAATTCTTCGATAATCTACTGTCCAATGTAACTCTAATTTCATAACCTCCAAAATTTTCATATACAACTTAACTTTCTAATAGTACTCGGTTTCTTATAAAAAATTTAACAAAACCATATGCATTTTAACGTTTAGTTTAGATAGATAATTCGACGAGAGGTAATAAGAAGTCTTACTTAAAATATAATCAATTCAAAGCCGCCTTTTGAGATGTCAGAGCGCTGCAATGATGATGCAGTATCACCATCTAAATCACACCGGTTCTGTAGATCGGAAACTCGAGTGGTATTCGCGGTACTTGTACCATAGACGAATCTAAAGCTGAATCGCATGCGCAATTACCGATCGATTGGATTGGCGATCCGAGATATTGCAAGTACAACATATAAACTAACCTACTTGTTATTAATGTTACTTTTATTATTAATTAAATAATGTGTACTGATTTTTGTTATTTTTTTAGTGTAAATAGAGGATTTTATATACATTTTACAGAACAAGTATAAAGAAAGTTATAGTTTGTAGAAAGAGTTAATTAAACTAGCAGCAAGATGTTTAATAAACCATTCAAAATTAAATCAAATAACCAATTGAAAGGAACTGAAAGGTATATATAATTGATTATTTAAAAAAAAACTTTTATAGCATAAAAAAATTTGTAATTTATTTTGAATTTTGTGCAGAAAAAAGTTGTGCGATGAGGTAGCACAAGCTTTTCCCTCACTCAAGCCTGAAGAAATTCAGAATCTTCTTCCAAAAAAGGAGTCGGTTACTGTTTCAAAAATAATCACGCACAGTGGTGAAACTGGAAAAGTTTATTGCACTGCCAAAGTTCCAATGTTCTTTCAATTATATTCATCTCCACAATTATTTCCAACAGTATTCTCATTGTGGCATCATCCAGATTTATTGCACGTTTTTGTAACTCGACCCCCAGTTGTTCCTAAATTAACTGGAGGTGCTAATTTAATGTTACCTGGAGTGGTTACAGATGAACCTCCAAATTTTCATTCTTATGGCAAACTACAAAAAGGAACACCAGTATCTATAGTTACTGATGATAATAAGGTATATATTTTACTATTTTCTTTCTTTTTTTAAATTTTAAAATTAAATATCTTTTTAGGCACCAGTTGCAGTTGGTATTACGGCACTTTCTAGTGAAGACATGTACATGTCAGCTGGTTTTGGAAAATGTGTAGAAATTCTTCATGTCATAGGAGATACACTATTTAATATGGATAAACCACCAGCCAGGCCAAAACTTGAACCACCCATAATGAAAAAGAAAGAACCTGAAACTACCACTGCAGAAGTTCATGTACAAAATACTGAAAAGAGTGACGATGCAACACTAATTGAAACAACTGAAAATATTGAAAGTTTAAGTATTGCAGAAATGAAGAATGATGAAAGTAGTGATGTTATTGCAAAAGGTGAAACAGAATTGAATACTGAAGAATTAAGCAGTGAAAATGTGAAAGAAGAAATAATTGATCCAGTACAAGAAATGGACAAATTATTAGAGTATTGTTTTCTAAAAGCTTGTAAAACTAGTTTAAAGAAAGGAGATTTACCAATGATAACTTCAACATTTTTTAAAAATCATGTTATTGGTGCATGTCCACCAGGAAGTTCTGTTGATATAAAAAAGTCCTCTTTCAAAAAACTATCTGTATTTTTAGCCAGTATGAAGGAAAAAGGACTTGTAGACACTTCTGTTTTAAAAGGTGTTGAAAGTCTTCTTTCTGTTAAAGTATGTATTTTTTTTAAGTAAATCTGAATTTTTTTAATTCAATATAATATTTATTAAAAAAAATTTATTATAGTTTGAACATCCTCTGGTAAAGAATTTAGTAATAAATGAAGAAGCCATAGTCAAGGAAGAGACTTCAAATGCACCTGTGATATCTGAGTGTTTTAGAGTAACTGCTGCGGTTGTACCAATCCTTTCGAAATTTGGATATGAGTAAGTGATTAAAGTGTAATTACATTATTATTTTAAGCAATTACTTTAAAACAAAAGAATTGCAGAGAAAGCTAACTATATATTTACAGCAATGCGATCATTGCAGAAAAGGCGATATCTTAAAGAGAGCAGAGATTCGAAAATGTTTTACTGAGTATGTCAAGGCTGAAAATTTGCAAGATGGAAAGTAAGTTTACTTTTATCATTACTTTTCATAAATAATTGATTTTCATTGTTTTATCTCGCTAGAATATTGAAAATCAATCCACAACTTGCGGACATTCTGCGCACAAAAGAGAGTCAAGAAAGAATAACAATGGAAGACGGAATCAACAAGTTCATAGGAAAAATGACTCATACTCATGAAATTTCCGTGGCTGGAAATACAGTACTGCATAGTGGCAAATTGGAACCCATTGATATTACAGTAGCAACGCGATCGGGAAATAAAAAGGTTTCATTTAAAATTGATTTTCGAAAATGTTTGGATCTGTTATCTTTAAGAATTTCCTTAAAATCGTAGGTTACTTTAATAAACAACTTGGAGACCTTTGGTATTAAACTCGAAGAATTCAGTAAAGAATGTCAAGGTATTGGCGCGAGTGCTACGATCACTGATGTACCAGGAAAGAAAACGCCAAGTGTATTAGTTCAGGGAAATCAAGTCTTATACGTGTACAAACTCTTAACTGGTAAGACTTTATTAACAAATTCACACCATAAAACAAATTAAAAAATCTATTAATGTTTTTTTCAGAAAAATATCGTATTCACAAAAATCACATAAAAGGTTTGGAATTCGCTCCGAAAAAGCGAAAGTAAACACAATCGTGTTTAATAAACTTTCAAAATGTACAAAATTATTAGAAAATTAAATTCTAATTTCTAAGAAAAGGAGTTTTTATTATGAATTTTCTTTAATCATAGAAGGTATTTTTTTATTTCATTTTTATAATAATTAACAACTAATCACAGAAAAAACACATTTTACATTTAACAAATCCAGCGGTTAAACTTTGAGTTCATAGAGCAAAGACAATTTAGGAAGCTGAAAAATTTTTTTTTTAGTGATTTAGGTAAAGATAATTGTATAAAGATAGACGTATAAACTCCACTTAAGCTCCTTATCACAAACATATATACATTTGCCGAGCGTTTTTATTGTATTTGATCGAATTTAAATTTAAATTAAATTTTAATAAATTTAAAAAAAAATTAACGTAGATGTCAATAATTTATTTACCAGATATTAATAACGTAAAAATAAGTTTACTTACCAATATTGCACGTTGGATAGAAAAAAGATAAATTGATTCTTGAGTATAAACTAAATTATTATTTTCATAAAATAAAGCGTTGATAAAAGTACCCAATCGAAAGAAAATATTTAAATACTAATTATTTTTAAGACTAGAGAAATAAAAAAAAATTGAAAAAGGATAAATATGCATAAATATTTAAATAATCGATATTACAAATCAAGCATATAAATAAAAAAGAAATTGGGAATAAAATTGTAGACATAATGAGATTATCGAGATAATGAGATTGGCCGCTTAAAGTTTGTTAATATAATTTATTGTATATCGAGGTTTCAACATGGAAAAGTACAAATATTGCAATATAGGGCCCGCAAGCTCTCCTCGGGTGGGAGGGAGGGAGGGAGGAAAAGGGCTTTGCATGATTGACATCCGATTCGAAGAGTCGGTGGGCAGAAAGGGGACTGACTTTTTTTTATCCTTTCGGAGAGAGGCGGGAAATTCGAAAATGGACCATCAATTTGGATGCAAGTCCTCCTCCTTATTCAACTTAACTCTCTCGCGCTTCATCTCTCTTCAATTCACGCCTTTCACTTACATCTTTCTTCTCTCGTTTTTTTACAGATAAAAAGAAAAAACGCTTGCGTTTTTCCCCGGCTCGAATCCCATTCGAACTCGCCTCAGTAATACGATCAGGAAGAATCCCTCCTCTCCACGGCCCCCGTAAATATTTAATACTCCTTTATTCCATTTTTTTATATCCACTACTTTCTCTCTCTCTTTCTTCCTCTTTCTCACTCTCTTTCTCTCTTTCTCCCTAATATTCTTAGCCGCTTCCACTCGCAAGTGAAACCGAGCATTTGCGAGTGCGCTCTAACGACCGCGACGGAAACTTTCCCTCCTCTTAGTTTTTTTTTCTTTTGAAACTTATTTATCATATTTTTTCGGAATCGGCTGGGGCAATTCCGAGTGCCGGGTGCACGCTCCGCACACTCCTCCGGGCGCAGTCGATCCTCGGCGCGTTTCGTATTATACTTTGCCGAATTTCGAATGCCCGATTCGTTCGCTCAACACGCAACATCGACCGATCAAACACATCGGTCCAATAATAAAAACAGACGCGAACGGCTCGCGTTCGACCGCGCTCTCCTCTTTTTTTTTTTCGCTTTTTGAAAATTTCCGATAAAAAATATGCACGCCCAGCTCGACTGCGCGCCCCTACATGCGAGATATACAGCTTCCCGTGACCACCCGGCTCAACAAATTCCCTCCGCCAGCATCCTCTCGACCTTTGCACTCTTCTCCATCCCTCTTCCACCCCCCTTCCCCCGATGCTAGTTTTTCGTTCTTCTTCGAATTTTTTTTTATCTTCCGTCGTACACACGCACGCTTATTTTTTTTCGCAGCTCACTCTCTCGCTCTCGCTCGCTCACACACACAGTTCTTTCTCTCCTCCTTTCTCCGATTTTTTTTTCCAAAAGGTCGCTCCCCCTTTCTTTCTCACGCTCGCTTGCACATACACTTTTGCTCCGTTATTTCACGTTTTTTGCTTTTTTGAAATTTTTTTTTCATAGTTTTATGCAACACATAATGCGACTAGGTAGTACAGGTTAATTAATAATTAATATCGTTAGTTATACAATAATAACATATGACTAGACAATGCAAGATAATAATTATATCGTAAATAGTAATAATCGTGGATTGCAATTTATATCAACAATGTGACATGGCGGTTTTCTTTTTTTTTTCATGTATTCATGTATTGTAGAATGTGTCGTAGGTACGCTCTCTTTCTCCGCTTCTCTCTCGCACCCCTTTAAAACTCGTATTTTTTTTTTCGTTTTTTTTTTTATTCACCTCACCAATAAAAGACTCTAACTCTCTCCCTTTCATTCTACACAGCACTCTTTCACTCGGCAGCGCATCACGATTTTCATTTTGTTCTCCACACGTCCCACGATCGCCGGAAAAAAAGTGTCACCACCAATCCTCCCAAGTATCCTATCAAGCCCGTCTTGCACACACTGAAACAAAAATTTTTCAAATCGAACCGAACGCAAAGTCTACTGCTCGCTCGGCGGCGCTTACAGCCGCCGGCAAATAAGGTTCTCTTTACTCATCCACGGGAAAACAGTTCGCAAAGCCGATAATCAACCTGGATCCGCGATAAACGAGTCGCTAAAATTCAATAAATAGTAGGCTGCGTCAAGAATTTCTCGTTCCCTCCTCTCCCCCTTCGTATTATTATTATTTGCTCCAGTCCCGCGCGACCATCCCGCTTCAATTCGATTTGACAAGTTTTCCCAGTGCACAGCCATACGTCAAATCAGAGTGACCGTCAAAGCATTCACGCCTACGTGTTCCCTCCTCGTTATACGCCGTGACCGTGTGTCTGTGTATGTGAGCGTAGGTGTATACAAGTGTCAACCGTGTACCATACGCGTGTGCGTGTGTAGGTGTGCGTGGATTTTTTTATTTACTTTTTTTTTTTTTTAATCTCACATCTCCGCGGTGCAGCCCGAACTTTCGCCAGCGCAGCTTCTCCTTCGACCCCCGTGTCGGCCGCTCCCCTTTTATATACCTCGTCGCCCCCCCGTGTATAATATACGTATTAAGTTTAATATCTGTGTGGAGGAAGCCCCCGACTGCCAATAGAGGCGAGTCGCGGTGTCAACGTATATATTCTCTCTCTCTCTCTCTCTCTCTCTCAGATTCTCACTCTCACTCGTACTCGCAGTCGCACTCTCACGCTCCAGCTTGCACTCCTCCGCCGACAGCGAACGACAATTCCCCGAACTCCTTTTTTTTTTCTTCAATATATTTATTTATTTTTCTTACCCCAAGTCCCCGCACCTTTTTCCTTAATAATGTATATATATAATATATTTTTTTTTTTTTAAATCTCGTTATATATAGACACCGTTGCAGTCGCGCCCCGATCCGCCACCCCTTCCGTGCGCTCAAGGTCCGGCCCCTCCCCCCTCGCCCTCCGGGGGCGACGCGATTCGCGCCGCCACCGCGGAGCCTAATATAAGTTCCTTAATAATCAGGGTATGTATATGAGTTTGTGCCTCGAGCGTCGCGAGCCTAATTGAGCCTGTGTGCGTTGCGAGCGCGCGGATCGGGGCCGTCGCGGGGGGAAGGGCCCTCCGATCACTAGTTCATCTGGAAGCTCTCTGTCGGCCTTTTATATTCCTTCGCCCGGGTAAAAGGTGCGTGTTACTCTCGTCTGGAAGCTGGACCGAGCTTGCGGAAAAGTTATTTCGCGTCGGTGATCGATGCGAGCTTTCGACGCGGCGAGCCCGAAGTCCCGGCCAAGCTCGCCACCGATTTTCGGGGATCCTCGCTTCTTTCGACACCCGGGAGGTGAAGAGCGAGCGCTTGGGCAGGCGGGACTTCGAGCGCGGACTGTGCGCTTCGAAAGCTCGCGAAACAAAAAGAAATACTCGTTTGTACGATTATGATTAATTGAGTGCTCGCGAATTATCGTTCGCTGCGCGGTGTCTTTTGTGTGTGTTCCTTACGCTTTTTTTTCTTTTACTTTATTTCTCTTAATTTACGCTTTTTTTTTTTTTATTTTTTTAAAACCCGTCGCAAAATACATGACTCTTTCTTTGTCTATTCTCCGCGCGCCTAGTATATTGTGTATTATGCTTTAATCTTTTAGTTTTACTTCCCATCCTCGTGCTCTTTTATCTTCGAATTAAGCGTTCGAATTGATTTTCTTCCTTCTCGGTTTATCCCTCTCGGTTTCCTTCCTTCGTTTCTGTATCGTAAATGGAATGTCGATTATCCGTAATGCCTTTCTCCTACTGCTCTCCCCCCTCTCCGCATTCTCGATTAAGTGCTATTTAAAGAGTACAATTTTTTTTCGTTTTCTACACGCGCGTCGCGAGGTTTTTTGTTTCGAACGAGAGATGCGACGGTGCCGCGCGGTCCCCTTTTTATTTTTTTGTTTAATAACCCCCCCTGTTGGCTTTTTTTTTCGCCTCTCTTCAGTCGTGGAAAAGAGTTCGTTTAATTACTTTTTTTTTTAAATCTCTACGTCGTTTCACCACCAGAGCTAAGCAACAAGTCGACTAGCCGTCCGCGAGTCCAACTCGAAATTCAGATCGCGCGCTCGCTCGAGATACGTTGAAGGAGCGGGGATGCGGTGCGGTACGGGCCGCGACAAATACTCCTCGCCCGTGTATGAAGTAAATTAAAGTAGCATTGGCTTTGAACTTTAATGTTTACTTTATAAAAATTGGTCATGGTCGTAATAAGTTGCTTATTACAAGCCGGTATTTTTCGCTCGGCACCGTACCCTTTCTCCCCCTCTTCACCCTTCAAGGTATTCGGGAGCTTCGCTCTCTTCGCTCGGATCCGACATTCGTCGCCTAGGCTGCAATCGAATTCGATAAGCGCTTTATTATTTTTTTTTTTTTTTAAAGTCTTACACGAGTATAATTATATCGGCAAAATTGTCGTCGTCTCGCTCATAGAGCGGATAAAAGCCATGTACAGTTGCAGCGACTCGCGGAACCATCGGACCTCTTCTCGGCTAGGCTTCTTTTACATCGTTTCTTTTAACCCTTTCATTTTTTTTTGTGCTTTTGGCGCGTCTTACTGCACGATTACATCACGAGCTGTCCTCCGGTGTGTCGAGGGCGCGTTCTCCTTCCTTTCTGACCGCGTCTTTACGAGAACTTTTTTTTGATCGAGGAACGATTCGACTGCGAGTGATTTATTTTATATATATATTTTTTCAAGTCTTTTATTTCCTTTCTCACTTATTCGATTTCCCATTTCACCTTATGCATCATTTTTTTTGTATAAAATATCGAATTCGCGTGAATACATTGCTTTCCATTCCCGTTTTAGTTTATTTTAAAAATGTCGAATCTTAAATTTATATCGTATTTACAGTGTGCGGAAATTACAAATTTCACGATTTTTTTTTTTTTTATTTTTTTTTGATTATCCACGTTTTTTCTCGGTCGTGCAATTTTGGGCACGATCGTTTATTTTTTTTCGTTTATTTAAGTTTTAAAAATTACAATGGTCACAGATCGATTCCCATCGATTGGCAATGCGTACACTTTTGTCTGCACAAATTTTCACTTTTAATTCTTAATATTTCGATGTCTATCACAATTGATAAAGTAGAAGGTCTCGCGGCGCGAGCGATATAAAATCCTGGCTCGAATCGCAGCGCGCCGAGCTTCTCTCGTTCCTCTCGTTTTTTTTTCGCCCACCCTCGTCAAGGATTTTCGCGGCGCAAAAAGAAAAAAAAATTGCACGTCGCAGGTGCAGAGCGCGTCCCCTATAACCCTCCCAAAAAAAAAAAACGCGCGCCTCTGTCGGAATGTATATCGAAGTTTTACCGGTAAAATACGATTGCGCGTTTACTCTTTTTTTTTTTAATCTCCGAAGGTTGCGCCGGCCGTTCCCGTCGCCCACCACCGCTCGATGTGTCTCTCTCGTGTCGTCGGAAAAACGCGCCGGCAAGGAAGTCTCTTAAAACTCTCTCTCGGCCGATCGCCGAGCCTACGTGGAATGCTTCATTTACGTGTTTAAATCTTATTTATTTTTTTCCCGTCTCTCGTTCGCGAGTCCGTACGCGCACACGGTTTTCGCCGCTTGCAAGCGCTTTCCCGGAGCGAGCGCGTCCCCCTCTCGCTTCAATAAAGCTATTTCATAATCTATTCTCCATAGTGCGTCTATTTAGAGGTTCAATTCTCAACAGTTTTTTTAATACTCTGCTTAACTCTGGGACATTCTGCGATTGCTTATTTGTGATAAATTCTCGACTCTCTCAACAATTGCTAGGTCGTTTTTTTATTATTTTCATCTTTCTTTCCGCGTTTCTTTTTTTTACAGCTCGATTATTACTTTCCATAAATTCATCGTTTCAATAAGCTTTATTTAATAATACTATCCTGTAAAACGTTTTATAAAATCTTTATGGGAGGTGGGGACGTCGCTCCAGAAAAGAGCTGGAAGCACCCGATGACCGAATCGATACATTTTTTTCGTACGACATCTTTTTTTTTAATCTTTTATTCTCAAATCCTATTCGCCGCGATATAAGCGTATACGTTATTTTTTTACACTTTAGTTTAACAAATTTGCCTACCCAACCCCTCAAGCCACAACTCGTCGCCTTTTCGTGTCATCGCTCCCCTTCACCCAATAAGCCTCGCTCCTCTCCTCTTTTTTTTTAACCCTCTTAGTGTATCGTGTGTGCGTGTATGTGTCACCGGTGTCTCACACCCTTTATTTATTTTTTTTTTTTTTAAATCTTACTTACTCGTTTTTTTTCTTATTTATTTCACTTTAACTTCGCCCTTCGTAAAAAGTCTCACTTTCCTTTCTTTCATTTTGTATCGTCTACGAATATTGTAATTAAATATTTATACACCCATTGACAGACTAGCTACCATGTTTTTGCTCGTTTAGGTATACTTTTTTTTCATAGATATCAATTTAATTAAGTTAAATTCAATTATTAATCCATAGCGCGTTATTATAAGTATAATAAGTAATAATTAGAATATAATTAAAACATGTACAGAAGATTATAGATTATCTCTTCGTCTTTTCTCTCGTTTTCTGTTTCCTAATCTCCCTCCCCCCTCCATCGGTCACCTCGTAATTTACCTATCCTTGCTAAGCGCCAACGCTCGTCTCGAACCTCCCGTGTCCTTCGTTCGCCCACCCCCCTCGACCCCCCTGTATACATCGTTATTTTCGTTTATTTTATTTTTTTTTTCGTTCCTTTAATCGAAGATCATCTATTTTTTTAATTATATTTCTCGGTTTCTTGTATTCGGTTGATCGTTGTGGCTCGTCTCGTCGAGTTTACATCACGTTAAATGTTACACTCCTTTTTGTCCCCTATTTCTCTCTCTTTCTCGCTCGCACACACGCATCCGTTTCAGACCCCCCGTTCACTCGCGCACCCGCTCCCACGCACTCGCACTGTGTCTCTCCCTCACGTATCATACCTCTCTCTCCGCCGAATATCCATCCTCGTCCTTCGCGACGATTCGATTAGTAAATAGATAGTACATAAATACTTCATTTTATTTAGGCCTACGATGAGCTAGAGCTGCTACACTGTTCTCGCCTATTTCGAATTTTTTTTTTTCATTATTTCCTTCGCCGTCGCCGGTCTCTCTCTCTCTTTTTTACTTCACTGCTTTGTTTCGCGCAAGTCGCACTCTTTCTGTTTCTCTCCCCCGAACCTCGCCGGAAAATCCTCTTATACGCTCTCGCACACACGTCATTCTCTCGCTCTCTCTCCTCACATTATTTTTTTATTTTTTCATTAATATATTTTTTTTTTCAACAGCACCACTGTGTATTTCATTGCGCGTATTTCGACTAGATGCGGGCGGATCGTGTCCGCGCGCATCCCTCGAGCGGCGCACTTCGTTCGAAGTGTTCCCGAGTTTTTTCTCGAGCGCGCGACCAAATCCGCCCGCGTACACATGTTTTTTTTTTTTTTATTTCGATTGACCTGCTTTCCCCTGTTATGACGAGTTCCTTCTCTTTCCCTGCCCACCCGCCTTTCATCCACGAATCGACACTTTCCATCGCCAACTCGCGTCGTCCGTCGAAAAGAATCCCCCCTCGCTCCACTCTTCTCTGTCTTTCTCTCGTTATTTTTTTTCGTTTATTTTTCATGCTACTTTTATACCTTTTTTTAGCGGCTATATGAAATATATGCGACGTAAAATAAGCCTAACAACAATGAATAATAATTAAATAGGTAAAGAGACGAGCACAGAGTCCGGACAAATCGACGACGATAAAAACGTGTTTGCTTTAAAGCCCTTCACCGAAGAATCACATTGCGTTGCGTATTTTTTATTTTTACTCTTAGCACATTATTGGAAACGTCGGATTAATCTCGTTGAGGGAGCGCACCGTGTCGCGGCGGCGAGTATTTTTTTTTATCATCATAGCATTATTTTTCATTGCGAACGGACAAGTTCGTGAATTCATCCGAGCCTCTCTGACTACTAATTATATCATAATAATTTATAATCGTAAATGTAATATAATAATTCATTAACTAATTGTTTTTTTTTTCGTTTAATTAATAATGACGCACGAATAAATAGACGTTCAAGTAGCTAAGACAACCTTTATAAACGCGATAATTATTACGAATGATCGACAGATAAGATAAAATGCAATAAATAGATCGACGAAGTAATTGTTTTGAGAAAAACGAATACATACTAAATGAGTGAATATAGCGATTAAAAGGTAAAATTCAAGAGCGCCGACCGCCGTAAAGAAACGGCCGCTCACTGCAATGAGTATTACACATAAATTATACATCTAAACGTAATATATTAAGTTTATCGATCGTATAAGCAAATGGCAATCCTTCCACTCTCAGCCTCTCCTCGCATCATACTCGCTCCTTTGCACTTGGGCGTCGATCGCTCGCGGCGCGCCCGGGCCCGAGGGACCTGCGCGCCTTTCCCCTCGTCTCTTTCTCTTTTTGTTATTTTTTTTTTTGTTTAGCGTCGCTCTGAAAAGTGCGACGTCGGTCCCGCGGACAGGCCCCTCGTGCCCGCGCGCCTCCCAACACACGAAAGTATCCGCTTCGCAGCCAGGCATATTCTCCCGACCTCCCCCTCCCGTAACACCTCGAGTCGTTCGCGCGCGCTCGGTACGGACGCGCGCGAAGAGATCAGTCGAAGAAATTGTTATATTTACTTTTTTTTTTCCATTTTTTTTCTTATTTATTTTTTTTTTATCTATTTACTCAAGTGTACCGTTTGACCGGTTGGTGTGTGCAGCTCGCCCCGGCGGGACTCGCGCCTTTGTGCGCTGCGCGCCTCTCGCAACAGTCTCGCTCGATTCTTTCTTTTTTTTCGCTTCAACGTTTGTGCACGTCTCCGTTTCGTTTATTTCTCTCTTTCTCTCTTTCTCTCTCTCTTTCTCTCTTTCTCTCTTTCTCTCTCTGCGTCGAACGCCAGACAGCTCGGCTCGATATGCCGCAAACGTGGGAAGGACGGAGTTGATCGAACGTGAAACATTTTGTTCTCGACTGCAGTCGTCATCGACGCACCTCGCGGATCCGCGGCGCCAGGGAAGCCCGATCGAACAATAATGCCGCCACCACCGCCGTCCCTGTTTAACATTTTTTTTTATTTTCCTGTTTCGAACCCCCTTTTCTTTGCTTGTGCGAAAGTCGTGCTTATCATCATGTAGCAGCGGGCTCGTTTCTTCATCCGCAGGCGGGCCGTGTGTGTTTTTGGGAGATGGGGAGCATGAATGGATGGATGTGACAATGAGGAAACAAACAACTGAAATTTCACATAATTAAGAAATAAAACAAACGTCATTCGAACCAAACACAAATCAGTTTAATCCTTAAATAAAACATAATTTTTGTTATGCTATATAATAATTAAATAAATAAATAAATAATTGCAGTAGTAGTAAATAGTAGTAAATAGTAGTAGTAGTTAGCATAGTTAGTAGTAAATAGCATAGTGTTGTTATAAGTAGTGAAGAGCTTTTATTTTTTATTTGTTAAGTACTCGCTCGATCTTCTCTCATTCTCGATTTTTTGCTCTGCTCCCTGCCGCGTCTTTGGAATAATATATATATCATAAAGTCGTTTGTTTTTTTATCTCTCGTTCGTCATTGAATCTAGAAGAGTCGGAGCAGAAAGCGGTTAGTCAACAACGACAACTACACTGATAGACTTTTTTGTTAGCGTATATATTATAACGTTTCGTTTTATTAGCGCGGAGATTCTCTTTCGTTATCAATGATTCTAAACGGGTGTGAGTTTTCGCTCGTCTCACAGCTCCATCGGATTCTCTCGTTTCGACGTTTTTTTTTGTTAGTTTGTGTGTCTTACTTGGATTTTCGTTCTTTTTTTACTCACTACAAAGGTTACACCACGAGAAACACGATCACAAAATTATATTAAAAATAATAATAATAAAGTAAATCATAAGAATAATAAGAATAAGAATAAGAATAACTAATATACAGAACAATAATAATAATAATTATAATGAGATTATGTGACAAGAGGAGTGGAATTCCTTACGCTCAGAAAAAAGAAGCCCACGCACATTGATTATAATGAGGACTCTTCCATGATTATCGACGACACCGATACGCGTTAGACTGGCCTATCATTATTTTTTTTTTCTTTCACCTATCCATAATACATATAACTTTGCGTAACTCTCTACACGTTTAATATACGTTAAATGAATAAAACGGAATATCCGCGGGAAGAAGAGAGTATCGTGTGGCATTAATTACTTTTTTTCGTTTAGTTCATTTGAAAATTCATCAGGATTAAACAGCTCTCTTCTTGCCCGGCATCCTGGACTAGACACAAAAAGGTACATATAAATAAGAGCTTGATAATAATAATAATAATGATAATAATAATCGTAGCAATATCTATAATAATATTATTCTAGGATGTACACATTGTGATGTCGCTCGAGGTAACGTAATAGCAATTTTAATTAATTAGAGTGCTCGCGGGAGGGCTTTAATCGATCTTCGGAATGGCTTTGGTTCGTCGCGCAACGCCGCGACGCAGAGTGTCGGCCGGACCTGGGAAGCCCACGGATTGCCGCCTGCTCAAGCGGCTTCGGGTGCACGTCGTCGCGGGTGGGAGCGGCCGAGGGGCTCGGGGGGCGGAGGATCGCGTTCGGCGCCGATGATCGACAACAACGGCCAGCTGGCTCTCCCCTGTCCCTATCTCTCTAAACAACGACTCTCATACCTTTCGCCCCGGTATATCTCTCTCGCTCTCGCTCTCTCTCTTTCTCTCTCTCTCTCTCTCGCAATCTCGCTCTCTCGCTCTCTCTCTCTCTCTCCCACTCTCACATTCTCACGGACTAGAGACGTGTTAGGCGGACTATATCAGGTGGACTAGCGCGAGCAGGACACCATCGGGCGTGCTTCGTCCTTCCCCCGTCGTTCGTGTCAGCGCGCCTGTACGCTCTCCTGCTCGTTCGCGCGCGAGCCTGCGATTAATTTGGCTACATGATAAGCTAGTACCGAGTCCGTTCAGCGAAAAAAAATTCATCCGCATCTCCTTCTCCCCCTCTCTTCTCCTCTCTTTTTTTTGTTCTTTTTAAATATTTTGTTGAATTTTTGTAAATTTGTGCGAGCCCCGGCTCGCTCGGTCGCGGCGGCCACTACGCCTTGTCGCCGAGGATCTTCTTGGGCGCGGGCTTGTCCTGGGCGGGCGGGGCCCTCGCGGCTCCGGCCTGGCGGCCGGGGCTCGGCTTGCCGGGGCCGCGCTGCCCGCCGCCGGGCAACAGCCAGCGGGGCAGGGCCGCGGCCGCCTGCTGGCCGGCCGCCGTCTGCTGCAGCCAGGGCTGGGGGCCCGCTGCGCCCTGGGGCCGCTGCCCTAGGAACTGCCGGCTCAGCTGTAGCTGCTGCAGCTGCTGGAGCTGGTGCTGCTGCTGCTGCTTGGCGGAGAGCAGGAGGGCCCGCTTGCCGAGCAGCTGCTGGACGACGCCGGGCTCGGCGGCGCCGCGCCCCGGCTGCGACTGCTGCTGCTGCGACTGCGACTGCTGCTGCGAGTGCTGCTGCTGGTGGGCCGGCCCTTGCTCGTCCTACGCGGCCTTGCTCTTGTTCGTCTTGAAGCTGACCTGGAGCACGCGGTTGCCGAGGGTGTAGCCGTTCAGGCTCTGGATGGCGACGACCGCCTCCTCGTAGTTGGTCATCGTCACGAAGCCGAAGCCCTTGCACTTGTTGGTCTGCAGGTCGCGGATCACCTTCACGGACTGGACGGCGCCGAACGGCCCGAACAGCTGCCAGAGCACGTTCTCCTCCGTCTCGGGCGCGAGGTTGTACACGAAGATGCACCAGCCGGAGCCGTTCATCGCGTTGCCGGGCAGCATCGAATTTGCCAGCAGGTCTCCCGCCAGAGGGCTGTACCTGAAACAGTTCTCGTTACTTGCGGGCTGACCCGGGTCCTTACCACCTACCACAACGTCCACGCTTCGGAGCCGAGAGCCAACAGTCGTTGCCTCAAGGCCGAAGGTAGCTCTGCTTCGATTACGCCCAGAAATCGCAACTAGTTCGATATGTCACCAATTCCAGGAGTAATCGAAGGCACATTTAACTACACGTATATATAATTATGCCAAATTAATAGTAAAAAAAGCCACGTTGCCAATCCATACACCTTTTACTCGTCGCTGAGCTTTTCTCGCTGATCGAAGGCAGAGACGTTGAAAAACATTGCACAAGCAAGTGTGTATGGGATTGAAAAGGTGCCCCAAACGCTCTCAACGGAAAGAAACTTTTGTACTGCCAATTAATTTTCTTGAAAGAAGAAAATGAATCTCGTTCTTTTTAGATGATTTGATTTTTTTTCGTTACCGACGAACGGGATGTGACGTAAAAGAGACCAAACAGCAAAGCGGTGTTACGCACATGAGAAGCAAGACCAGACAGCAAAGATATATGCATGCACGTCTATATGAATTTAGCGAAGTGCGCGTACAGCGGAGATCGTTTTGGTATAATATAAAAGATCGATGCACAGAAGTTTTCTGTTTATCAGAATCGACGGTTTTTCCTTCAAGTTTTCAGATGTTACACTTGAATGGTAAACAAGTATGCGTGAAAAATGTTTTTTACATGAGAAGTGAGGAGGTTCAAAAAACTGCACAACATATGTAAACACACAGAGACACATGTAATACATGAAAGCTACGTACCTACTTGACATCACAAGCCGCGTAAAAAGACAAATCTCGGTTAGTATACAATTATAAAGCCGAGATCTTAGACTTAAAGTACGCGTTTGTTTTCGTGTTTAAGAGCCGCGATCTGGATTCTATCTTTCCAACGGTAAACAATTACAGCTAGTCTTATTTTCATACAATAGTGGTACGATTCAGATCGTGGCTCTTGCAGTTATAATTTCCTGATTCTCTAATAAATTAGCTTGAATTTTATTACTCTGTAATATTTGCATGATAATGACTCTAATATTTTTTGTTAAAAGTGCCAAAATTATTTAAATATAATTAGAACAATTAATTTTACGTTTTGGCACTTTCTTAGTATATATTTAAGAGATAATGTAAGTATCTCAGTTGCTTTGTATAACTAGTAATGTCTGGATAAAATTTTAAATCTTAAAACTTATTTAATTTTTTTAAATCTTTAAAAAATTCAACTTTATTATTCCTTTATAACTGAGGTACTAACTTGATATAATAATTTCTTGAAATATTGATTGAATTTATATTATTAAAATTTTCAAAGTAAAATCGTGTACTCAATTTATACATAATAATGTAAATTAAAATGTCATTAAAATATTTCACGTCCAAAAATTTTTTTTAATTGAAAAAGCCTATAACATATTATTGAAAGCTTTTGCTTTTCATTTTCAACAATTTTTTTAAAATCTGGTAACAAACATAATTACTATTCAGAAATGATTTTTTCTACTTCTGTTGCAAGATGCTAATTTTTTTTCTAATTGAATTTCTTACTTTTTTAAATAAAAGTTGTATAATTAATGCTAATTTTTAGTTCACGATTTACTTTGAAAAAAAGTAAAATACCAATTTTAAATCAATGTGAGCATCATGTATAATCTTCTAAGTTTTATATTATTTAAATAGTTAAAAAATTAAAATTTAATTTTATGTGCATTATTAATATAAAATTGGTTTTTCGAATAATCAAAATGTTAAACAAAATCTCTCTAACCATGAACCTAATTATTGTGTCAATGTGAAATTTAAAGAAAAAAACTAATGAAAAATTACGAAAGAAAAAGGTGCTAAAACATTAGTCATAATATAATTAGAAAAGTAAAAACGTAACTGCGCACTGTCCAGATGAGGATAATGAATGGACGGGGGATAGAGACATAGTATGACAGAAAATGATACAGAGAAAAAGATCGCAAAGTGAAAAAAAATGATCAAACAAACCTATTAAGAAAAACAAAAAAACCGACCAAAAAATACTAACCTCTGCAAGCCTTTGTTAATGGCAAGCATTGCCTTGCCAGAGCTAAAACAAAACATAAAAAAAGGAAAGTAAGAAAAAAATGCCGAAAAAACCAAGATATTAAGCCTACGTTGAATTTAGGCTTTGGGAAAAGAAAATTAATTTAGGTGTAACAAGACGATGCTCGCCAACATAAAACATCTAATCTTCGATGTACGTATATAACAATGGTACTGATTTTAATACGATAAACACAAAGATGTTTAGATGAGAAATTATGTACATAGGCCCATGAGACAGAAAACATTATGAACAAACATAAACCGATGATTCAGAAATGAACAAGATGTATATATATAAAAGCTTTACAAAGAAAAGGAACTGAAAAGCTGTCTTACTCGAAAAGGCCGCAACTACTAGGTAAGAAACTAAAAGGTTGAAAAACTAAGTGATCCAGAAGAGACTTGAACTCGAAATAAACATAATACGTAAATTACGTAGATAAGATGTAAGGGACATCAGAGAATGAACGGTGAAGACAGTAGGGAGAGGAGTTAGGACGTTCGGTCGCGCGCCCGAAGAAACTAAAAGGAGCGAGGTTCGCAGCGAAGAAAAAAAAACAAGTCGGTAATTCTCTGTTCTTTCAGTCATGTTGGGTAGAGCGAGTAGAGGCGAGTAGGTACCTGGATAGTGGCGACAGTGGAATGTACCTGAAGCGGCCGGTCGGATGGTGGATCGGACCGCCGAAGCGGCGGGTCGCCTGGGGCGTGAGGTACGCTGCCAGCGGCGGTATTGCCTTGTTGTTGTTGCTCGGGTTGTTGGCGAACTTGACGGTGATCGGCTCGGTGGAGCCCTTCGGGATCGTGCCGTTCAGCTCCTGGATGGCGCGCTCCGCCTCGACGCGCTGGTCGAATCTGATGAAGCCCACTCCCTTCGACAGACCTGCAACGCCCAAATCCAATACGTGCACCCAGTGGCCTCGTCGCCTCGTGTACGGTAGAAAAAACTCCCTAGCTCTCTGTTCAAGGCTCGTCCCATCCCCCCTTACGCGGAACCTACGCCCGCAGATTCACGAGTCTTTGCGTCCGACACTTGCGAGCTTCATTATTCCTCTTTTACTTTATTGCTAGGATCAAAGACTCGTTATCCGCTTCGTCGAAGTCACAATGTGCACTCGGTGATGCAACTAAAGCAGGGTAGAAAACTCAAAGTTCCTTCACGAACCAAGTGGTTCGGTGCGCTTAATTTCGTTTCTTTACACTGTAACGAGCAGCAAACGTTGCCTCACTTTATTTTATTTTAGTATTTATCTTTTATTTTAAGCTCAGGCTTAATTACTTTTCAAATCCTTCATTACCGCCTTCGAATTTGGCAGCTCGAAAGGTGTCAGAGGCAATCGAGATTCTGTAGTGAACTAAAATGGTAAAATAATACGATATAAAAGCGTAAAGAAACAAACATTTGGCGCCGGTCAATCGCATCAAACTGAAAAAAGTATTCATTTATTTACAAAGTGATACTGTATAATAAAGACAAAATAAACAAATAATTCGTATAAAATTAAACTCAAGTGACCCTTACTTATTGTGTTTTCGACTTAAATTTCGTGTTGCGTAATGAGGAAAAATAAAAAAATCAATTTCACTGTTTCTGTTCAAAAAGCATAAAAGTGCACTGATAAACATAAAATTAGCTAAAAGGAGAGCCAGAGAAAAGTGGGAAAAGAAAAAGTTTTTTGAGTTACGTACCCGGCAAATTGTCTCCGCCGCCAGTCACAAATTGTCGTACTAAACAGAAACGAAAAAATCATATCTCAGTAAAAAACAGCAAAACGCCTGATGTTCTTTTTCTTTTTTCAAATCTCGCACCTCATTCGTTAGCCAAAATTTTTCGCACGTCATGAAAGTATCGGTCGAAACAGTGCTTATTTAAACAAGAAAATCAAATTTTATTTGTAAAAATAATCACCATGTTTTAAGTTTAAATTTTTTAAAAATTCATTCAAAAGACAAATGAGTCACTGATAAATCTGAACATGAAGATATTAAACGATAAAAAGTGACAAATAAAAGTAGCGATGTAAAGGATATAACAAACGTCAACAAGTGCCAGCGAATGAGACACGATTCCTTTTTTTTTCTCCACAAAATTCGACGCTTTTACAGATTTGTCCGCCTCCTAGGTATTCCAGGGGGTATGTAAACTAACGTAAAGGCACAGAAAAACTTCTAAAGGGACGGGGGTAGTACTTACTGTATTTCTAATAAACATAACGATTTTTGATAAAAAAAAGAACTCAAATTCGAAGGCAAAGAAACTAAGGGTGACGTAAAATTTTTTTTGCAGCAATAAACGCTTGGAATATGAAACATAGGGATTTTGAACTTTCCTAGGAGGCGGACGGTCGTTGCGTAACTTAAAAATAACTTACATCGACGCCACGGTGAGCGATACGGTTTTAGCTGCGAGGAACTTAAAAGTGAGATAGACAGATGGGCAGAACGAAATAAATGTAAACTTAGAGAGAGAAAGAAAGAGAGACAGAGAGAACGGAGTAAGAAAATAATGGGGGGGAAGAGAAATAGAGACAACGGTAGAGACGGAGGCCATGAGGCTGTGTGTGTTAACAAAAAATGAAATAGTTTTTTGGGAGGACTGTTTACTCGTATTTATTTATTTTTTTTAATATCATCATATCGGTCAGCCAAAAATTACAATAAAATTAGAAAATAAAGTTCGAGTTAAACATTCGATATATAGCCATGCGTATGTAAAATTCGATGTAAACAAAAGCAAAGTAAAGATGTTCCTGAGACTCTTTTTTGCTTCTTTTTGTTCTCATGGCACTGACAGCTTTCAAGGCTCTCGGCTTCTTTTGTTTTACTTTTTTCAAAGAGTTTAGCTTTTATCCTCTGTATCTCTGTTTCACGAGATGTACATTAAGATAAGAAAAGAGTCAAGAGGCGCACCGACCCACCTCACTGGCGAACCCCATGGCCTACTCATCTAACCTTTATTCTTTTTCTGGTACTGTACACCATTGTAAACACTCGCGCGGGCCACGTGTTTTTACATTGACTTTCTTTTGGCGAGTCCAATGGTGCACAACAGAACGTCATCGTCGCACAATGCAGCAACGTGTTTATCCAAAAATTTGCATCGACCGAGGTATCGATAAATTCGCCTTCAATCGTACGCGTATTCGTTCGATACAAAAAAGGCAATTGTTATTTTCATGAAAAAGCTAGATTGGAGCTTACAACGGCCGAACTTTTTGCAATATTTTCGGTACACACTGTTGATGCGCAAAATAAAGAAAATAAATGAGAAACATGAAATAAGATAGTCAGGCCCATTGTGCAACGATAGAGATAAAAGCACTAAGCGCGTGTCTCGTGGTGGTTTTATTTGACATGTTTAACACACTCGAGACTTTGCTGACAAAAAAAAGAGAGTGAAAAAAAGGCATAAATTGCGTAAAAAACATTTTGCTTCGTCCAAAGCGGAAGAAGAACATTTCTAATCAGGGAGTCTTAAAAGATTGTTTTGTCTCTCAGCTCGAGGCACCGAAGCGCGAAACCTGAGTGACAAGTAACCGAAACGCGTAACCCAGAGGACATTTTTACCCGGACTTAATGAAAAATCTATTAGAGATTTTAGGTCATAGTTAGCAAGCAGCTAAAAATAAAGATGCGCTCCGCGACACATTTTCAGTATAATAAGATGTAAGCATTTTTTTTATAAGAGGATCATTTTGAACGCACACGTCGATTGAGTCAAAGCGAGAAAAAAGTTTTAGCAATCATAGAAATGTCCTTTAGTAGTACTGATTAAATTGCGGCGTTGCGGTGCAATGGAGCCGTCAACTTACCGGTAATGTTGTCGCAGAGTATGCGAGAGGTAATGATCCTGCCGTAGGGGCTGAAGAGATTCTCCAGATCCTGCTGCGTCATATTCTTGGGCAAACCGCTGACGTAGAGGTTTGCGCCCTTTATCGCTTCGCTACTCGGTCTTGCATATGATACCTGTTGAAATGAGCCGATTAAAAAATCCGTTACTTTACTTACTATCAACAATTTAAGTCTACGATACTGACTATTTCAATTTCATCATTTCGTACTTAATAATCATCTAATTTTGGAAAATCAAGCAATTTGGAGTTGAAGACCCCTTTTGAATTTTCGCGCCTTAATTTAAAAAACAAATTGCACCAAGCTTCAAATAAAAACGCTACGTTTTTTCAAGTAAAAATTGACGATAATTAATTTGTTAACTAACTGATCAGAAAGGTATAAGTAAGCACGAGGTGTAGCAGTAAATAAAAAGTGATTTTTAAATTTCATAGTCGGAACGGACTGGTGTCGGTCAAGCTCGAGTGAGAACTCGGTCACGAACCTTGATCGTTTTATTCTGCAAGCGAAGACCATTAAGGGTGTTGATGGCCTTCTCGGCGTCTTCGGGCCGATGATAGTTGACGAAGCCATAGCCCAAGCTTTGACCTGCAAGGAAACATCGCGAATCCAATTACTTTATTCAAACAAATTATTCGCACGGCCGGTGTGCTTGCAACCGCGGCGTAAACTACTTTAGCGAAGCAAAGAGTGCAAAACTGCGACCGAGAGGAAAAAAAGGCAGCGGGTCCAACCGCGAGCAGGTTGACAGTGGCGCGAGAGAGAGAGAAAGCCCAAACGTTCTCGTCCGTCGTCGGCCGGCCAACAGGTGACGAGCGAACGGGCTCGGCAGAATGCGAGCCCCGTGTCAACGAACTACTTGGGCCCGGCTAACGATGCGACGTTCGCGCTCTTTTTCTCTTTGTGCAACGGTTCTGCTTCTTTTTTTTTATTTTATTTAATTGAAAATGAAAATTTTTTTTACTCTCGCGACCTTGGAAATTCGCAGGCCCTTACTTTATTGTGCAACTGAAAAGCTTACGGAAATCAAAAGTACAAATGGTGTAACGAAACAAAAGGTAATATGCGTAATTAGATAAGGAAAAATTATAAATATGTAAATAATAAAGGTATAATTAAAAAAGACTTCCTACTTTGTCTTTAGTGTACACTGGCTCGGTATTATTTTGAGTCATACTTAACGAAAGCTCGGTGGAGGTAGCGTAATAAACAAAATATTCTAACGAACCATCTGCAAACAAATGTCTTTATACGTACTGTTCAGACCTGTTCAAAACAAAACAAAAAAATAAACTTGTCAAAAATTTGGAAAAATTAAAATTTTTCTTAAAATTTAAAATTTGCAAAATTTTATCTTATGTAGGACAAAAATAATTATTTTTCTCTGTGAACTACTTTTTACTTTCATTCATTGTAAATTGTTGTGTAAATGCAAAGAAAATTGTTGTGTCGAAAAATTCTTATTTTTGTACTAAAATAATAAATAAAATCTACACGTTACACTGTAAAAGTTTTTGCAAGCTTTTTGGTACCAATGGATAGGACACTTATCATAGGTATAATACACGTTAAACAATTAACGAAACAGCCCATTTTTGTGTACATACGTGCGAAAACTTTTACTGCGTAAAAAATGAATTAAATTATAAAAGTATATTATATAATTATAAATAATAGTTTGGTAAAAGCATTACCACGAGTCGGAAAAAAATACGTTACGAAAAAGAAGCCCGGATACAACCGCGCGCATTCGTATAGCCCAAAGCACGGAATTTCAAACATAAATAACAACCGCTATCCAGAAATCGCCCGACCGATCGAACAAAAAAAAAGGGGGGGGGCAACGCAGAAACAAAACTCCAAAATGATTACAACGTAAAAGCTCTACTTCCAAAAGAAACGAAAACTTGAAGCGGGTAGGCGAAAAAATCGAGTGCAGACAGCTTGTAAGGGCCTACGTGTAACAATCGACAAGAGCCAGTCACCGCGCGTCGTTCTTTATCGGAAAAGCGCGCGCAACGTTAAAAGCCGCCGTTTTTTTTTTTTTTTTTTTTTTGGAGGGAGTAAGTATTCGCGAGGCGGTTGTGGATTCCGGGCGTGTGCCGCACGCCCCCGCTCTGCTCCCGTTCGCGTACGCCCGAAAATAGCGGGAGAGCCGCGGCAGCACGTGCTGACGCCAGAGCCGCCGGCGAGATATTGCACGCGAGCGAGAAAGAGAGAGAGAGAGAGAGAGAGAGAGAGAGAGGGACGTATAAGCAGTCGCGCGGTTACGCAGTGCGGGATGCCGGCGCGTCGCCAGGCCCCGCGCTGCACGCAACTGCACTTCGCCGGCCTCCCGGATGTCGATCGATCCGACCGCGTGTATTATATCTCCTCTCTCTTTTTCCCTTTTTTTTCCTTACATTTTATTCCGCCCGCCTCTTTTATTCGCTCGCGGGGAATCGCCTCGCCTTCCTTTTTGTTTACGTTGGCTTCGCCGTTCGTTTCGATGCACACGATCGGCCGAGCTTTCCGCACAAATCGGAGCTTTACTTCATCGCCGAGACAAGCGAGAAACGAATTGATTGGCTCTCCGATTGATTTCGCGAGATTTTATTCACGCGATTGCTTAGCCGCGCCAAAATGGGCGGGGAGCGGTGTAACGCAATACAATTACGGTGACGAAGCGGGAGGGCGGGAGGCGAGGTATGCGAAAACGTCCGGGCTTCCATTGAAGTGAAGGGTATATAGCGATTACGAAAGCGAGCAGATATGTCCGCCCGCTCGGCTCGCGGAAAGATTCTGTGCGTGCAGACGCGATCGCGGAAGCAGCAATAGTACAGTGCTGAAGGTATATACACTCGGGGGCGCGGGAGAGTTAAAAATAGGGCGAGGAGAGAGAGAGAGAGATAGAGATTGAGAGATAGAGCGAGAGAATGAGAATAAGATAGAGAGAGAGCGAGTCGCGGCGAGAGCTTACCAGTGAGCTTGTCGCGTATGAGCTTGCAGCTCTCGACCTCGCCGATGCTGGAGAAAAGCGATCTGATCTCCTCCTGCGTCATCGTCTGTGGCAGGTAGTTCACGATCAGATTCGTCTTCGACTCCTCCTGCGAGCTCTGGCCCAGGTTTGAGCCGCCATTTTGCTGGACCACTGTATCCATACCGTTCGCCATCATTGCACGCTTAACCGACGCTTTTTTTATCTATATTAATACTACTTTTACTCTTTAATTATTTACTTCTCCTTCAAATCGTCGCCTAACTAAGTACGAAATCTGAAACAGAAAAAAATTGTTTTCACATTAGCTTTTTCTTACAGTGTAGATGTAAACGATGAGTGGGTTGTAAAAGCAGTGGGAATTGTTATGACGATCTGTCGACAATTAAATAAAATAAATTGCTAATATTTCGTTTGGACCATCATTTTAACCCCATTGAACTAAGTAGGTATAAACGTATGCTACTCGAATCGTAGTATTTCAGAGTTTGTTTACATTCTTTGACACAACACAGAAAACGTCCTCATTCAAATATAGACCTTAGCTAGTGAAACTAAAGTGTCAGTTTTTTCCAAAACTTCTTAAAATATACTGCGAAGTTCGTAATTACTTGTCATTTAAAATAAAAACGGCATTTCAACTTTCTCCACACAAATAAATAAATAAATAAAATTCGCTAGTATAAAAAAGTTCTTTACTATTATAAATCGTTCACTTTTAGCCGTTTACGTTGCCCCTATCGCTTCAGCGATCACCTCATGACTTTCAATAAATGTAAAAAATTTGCACATCATTCGCTTATTTAACTTTCGAAAGAGGGGTGGAGATGCCCGTTAAATTGAATTCGCTTCTAAAAAAAAAAAAAAACGCACGAAGGATAAAAAAAGTCGAGTGTAAAAACGGTCGCCCTATCTATTCCAGGAATGCAGGCGACTCTCAATTTCCCGGAATTAATTGATAAGAGGCTCTCGAGTGTCGCTCGGCCTAGCCGAATAACGAATTAATCCCGCGCGGGTCGATGGCAGCGATAAAGGCCCGCTTCGGGAGACGTAAGGCGCGTGCCAAGTGTATTTGCATGCGGGCAGGGGCGGCAGGAACCGGTGTCACGGTGCACCGGACCGCAGGCGCACGCGGGATCCGGCGGCGGGTACAACGAACCGAGCCGAGAGAGGCCGGAAACAAGGCGCGAAAAGTTCGTGGCCTCCCGCGCGGTGTCCCGCGTGATTAAGATCTCGGGCGCCTGTTCGGCCCCGTCGGTGGTTCATAAATTTCATCGCGCTGCGGAGGGAGAGGCGGTGGTGGCGGCGCCCGGGTTAGAGCGAGAGAGAGAGAGAGGAGAAGGAGAGTGACGTAAGGCGCGAGCGGCTCGGCGATCAGCTGATCGAGGCCGGCGAGCGACGCGCACACCTGGAGGCGAAGGGGGACGAAACGTGATCCCCAACAAAGGTGTGCAGCACCCACGGTAAATCATCGGGGGGGTCGAACGCCAGGCGGAAACCGCCGGCTGTAGGCCGGGAGGGAATTTAAAGAAGCCTCTCCTTCGACATTTAAAGAGACCGGCCCCGGCAGAGCTCCTTTCTCCTCTCACTTTGCGCGCGCGCCGGCTTACCCTTCACCTTTGACGCCCAGTGCGCGCTTCTTTGAGTTTCTCGCCTGCTGGTGCACACCCCCCCCTGCGGTCGCCGGCAATTAGCTTACGCTTCGGCTACCTAACGGCTGTTTTCCAATGTCTCGCGTCCCTTTTCAATTTTATGCTTTGATCAGGACTTTCAGGATGGTGCGGCGTTTACAGCGCTATTAGTACCCTTTCACGCCTCCAAATTTGTGTTGAAATTTTAACGCGACGCGAATGCAAATATTATAAAATATTCAATTCTTAACAGAAATTAAAGATTGTTGAATTTGTTTTCTAATTTAAACAGAAAAATCATTTACTCATTTAATTAAAGGATTTATTTTTTTAATTTTTATTCATGTATCATTTAAATAAAAACCTTTCGACTTAAAATGCACATTATATCCGGGAGAAAAAATAGTCGGCTATCGCGTCCGGTGAGGCAGCGGCAGCAGCCCCCCACGGGCCTTTCAATTAAAAATTCGTACGATTATTCCGGGGGCGAAGACAACCGAGCGAGCGTAGACACACAAGCGTCCGCAGTGTCCGAGCGGCGCGCAAATTTTCCCCGCGTGTATAGCGAATTGGATCGAGCCGAGTAGGTCTGGCCGCGGCCGAGGCCTGTGGGACCGTGGGGTGCGCGCGCGTTCCTAAGCGAGACAGACGGGCCGATTCGATGGGGGATTATTCGCTCCTTTCCACATGGGGCGAGGGAGCCGGAAAAAAAAGGGGGAAGCGCCAGACGAAGGGGGAGGCGCGGTGTGCGCAGCTGCCGCGGGAACCCGCGCGAGCGACAGCCGGCGCGAGCCGCCCGTTACGTTACACGCTACGCCCGTAGCGCTACACACCTATGCGCACGCGGGAATACAGGCCCTGCTGTCGGGGCCTTTCCACCTTTTTCCGCCGCACGCACCAATTTACAATGCCGACCTGCTGTACGCGCGCGCGTGCGCCTCGCATTGTTCTGCCGGGGGGCCAGACGTCCGCCGCCGGACATTCTGCAACGCGTCTACTTAGAGCGGCGTGCTTCTTTTCATTACTTTTTTTTCTCTCCTTTAATCATTGTTTTTATTGAGCGCGACGAGCGCGATGCGTTTGGGGTGCACGAGGTCATTGAAGCTTGCCGAAGCTTGCTTCGTGAAGTTCCAACCGGTATTTTTTTAAGTACCGCGTACTGTAGTCGCACAATTGATTATGCTAATTTTCTATTATTTATTACGCGCGCGCAATTTCTTATTGTCGTGACTCTTATAATGGAATGCCAAATGTTCACCTTCATGGAGAATTTAGCGTGCCATAATCGGCTTTTCTCTCATTTGAAAAATAAAGTAAATATAAAATGGCATTTGCCAAAAATAAGTACTAAATGTAAAATAAAAATTAATAAAGAAATAAAATAAAAAACTCACAACTAATGCACATAACATTTGAAACTCGGGTTGTACAGCGGCCCAGGAGTAACAGATATCAACAAAACGTAGAACGGTCGCCAGGAGTGGAGTCATCGGCCTCGCGTCGGGCTTAGCGCACGGTCAACGCGAAAACCGATACGCCGGCCGACTGCCACGGACGCTCGAGCGGGACCGGGGCTGAGGCCGAAAAAAAAGAGCTGTAAAATGGGGGGCTTTGGGGCAGGCGACGTCGCGAGGGGCCGAGTCTATCACCCTCTCTCGGCCTCTCTCTCTCTCTCTTGTACTCGCGCTTCTCCGACTACTTCCCACCCCCCGAGGCCCCGCTCCCTTTTTCGGTCCATTTCGTCACCCTTCCCTCGGCGCGCGCGTACGCACGAAACTCCGGGCCGGCGGGGGGTTGCGCGCCTCCTCCTCGGTCTGGCACGGTTCAACGCACGCGCCCGGGGCTTTAATTGAAAGCCACGCGCAAGCCCCGCCGGCCCTTTCATACGCAGGATCGGCCGAACTCGTCAAAGCGAGATTCGCAATCGCGTCGCGACTCCCGCTTTATTTTTTCAAGTGCGCACCCCTCGCGTCCCTTCCTGCGCAAAAATCCGGGTTACCGGGCTAGTGCTCCCTTTTGTTTAATTCGAGCCACTCATTTGTTGCAAATTTTTACATATTTCGCACAGTAATTTCTGAATGATGTAGATTCGACACTAAAATATCTATATTTAACGAACATTTCTGAACACTAGAATTTAATTTTGATATTGCGAACAAAATTTATTCGGAAAAACTCGGCGTTAAGTGTAACGAAATGAACTAGTAAAAAAGGAAGTGCCTTCTATATATGGAAAATGATGAAACTCATTAGTCAAAGGTAATTAGGAAATCAATAGCTGGAAGGGAGAAAGCGTCGGGATCGGGGTAAAAAGTGGCTCGGATTGCTCAGCGCGCCGACCAAATCCATTATCATTATTAGAAATTACGCTGTATTTTTAGACGAGCGCCGGTGCGGTATCGATCGCGAGCGCCGCGAACTCCAAAATAATAAGAGCGTTCACGAAAATACCCGGGATTGGTATAAAACACACGGGCGGGCGCACGAGCGAGTCGAGCAGCAATCAATAACGATACCAACGTCAGAGCCGCGTCGCGCGTATGCGCTCGCGTGGCTCACGGAAATTTCTGACGGAATTACTTCGTACGTGGGTGCGATTCAACACCCCCACCGTAAACAGCCTCTTGCTCCACGAGACTCGTGCATTTCCCCGCTCTCGCGGTAAATTTCAATCGGAAATTAAACGCGGCGGCACCATCATTTCTCGAAATTTTCGGAGCGCTCCGAAAGAACGGGCCCCCGGGGAGCGTCGGAATGACGGCGGTCCGCTATACACGTGAGAATCGAGCTTTTCGTAAACGAAAAGTTTTCGGAGAACGCGCACCCGGCTCCGAGAAGCCGCGGTAAACAATGGTAAAAACGACGTGCGAGGCGCGCCTCGCCGAGTCAACACCGGACAAAGGCGCAGGAGGACGCGGGACGCTGCATCGATTTGGCGACGCGCGCTCGCGCCCGGGCGCCGCGACGCTTACCTGTGCGCCGCGGGAGGGGGCGGGCCGCGGCCCCTCGACGTGCGCCGGTAATGCACCCGCGTCCACCGGAGTGCAGCCGACCACGTGTGTGAGGAGGCACCAAAATAGAGGCACCGCGAGGAAAGAAGCCCGACGACGCGCGCGCGGACGGAGCTTGCGCGGCTAATTCTCCATTGCGCTGCTCCGCTTTAGAATGACTAATGACGAAGCGCTCCGAGCTGGCGAAAATTGTCGCCTTCCACCTATTTTCCTGCTTCGCGTCCGGGGCTGAGGAGCGTTGAAAAAGCGCCGAGCAATTTAAAGCGGGGGCAGACAAATTGAAGAAGCTTGCGAAAGAGAGCAAAAAAATGAGACTCGTTAAAGGCGCAGAAAGGAGTGTAGGGTGGCCCCGGAGGGGGGCGGGAGGGTGGGCGATAATCGCGGCAGCATCGGCATCGGCCCGGCGCGTATAACGATTAGCGGCGCTCCGGCCGATTACCCGAGGCCTCGGGAGGGAGTAGGAAAGCCGGCGGAGAGATAGGATCTTCGGCTTGGCATAGCCAGGTGGCCATGGCGACGGATCGTGAAAATCGCAAGCGCGTGCCTCGTGGGGTGAGAGAGAGAGAGAGAGAGAGCCCGCGAGTAAAGCGGAGCCGCTGCCCGACGAGAGAGCGATCAATACTCGCGGCGGCGAGCTTCGCCTCTCCGCCCCCCTCGCCTCTTCTTTCCCCCCGGGGGCTGTGCGCGCGCGTACCCCTCGGCTCGCTCGCAGGGGAGCGCACATGCGCAGGAGAATCGAAGCGGCGATGCTTCCTGCCTTTTTTTCGCCGGTGCTCTCGCCGACGCCAGTGAAAAAAGCCAGCACGTGTACGCCTTCGGCGTGTGCCGAATCATCCCTCCCTCCCCCCTCCGCGGCGGTGTAGCGGGGGGTACGCCGCCCACCCCCGTCGCGCGACCCCCGCGACCCGAGAGTACGTCTTACGCAACGGAGCGCGGCTTCTTACCGTGAACGTATGAAAAAAGCACAGCCAATTTGTTTATGAAGAATCCGAGCCGGGCGTCTCTGTCTCTCTCCTTCTGTCTCTCTCCCTCTCTCTCTCTCTCGCTCTGGCCGAACGGCGTTGATGTGTGAGTGTGTGTGCGAGAGAGTGTGCGTGGTCCCCCGCTGGTCACTCGCTCCTCTTCGGCCGCCCCCTCTCCGCTAATATAAATATATCTTGTACCGCGCGCTCTGCTCGCCGTGCGGCCGCTGCGAAATAATTTTCGCGCGACTATGCGCGAGAAAAGGGCTGCGTGCGCGTAATCGCGCGCCGATCCTGCAGCAGCACCGCCGCCGTCAGTCGAATCGATAGCGGCTGTTAAACTCCTCCGGCCTTTTCGCTGTGTGCGATATCCTACGGATATCTCTCGCCACTCCACTGCGCGTGTCACTTTTTCCTTTTAATATACCTTCTCGTAAAAGCTCCTTTGCGGTTTTAAAAAAAGGCGAGCTTCCCCTCTGTATCCGACGGCTTCTCTTTCCAAATAAAAAGCGACGTTTAAAAAACTCTTGACGTTGCCTTGAACGAAGGAAGAAACGATAATTTTTGATGCACGAATCGCTCCTCGAAATTTGCGTGAACTTGCTCGCTCGCGGGCGGGGGTTGAACGACGCGATGTACGTGGATAACTGAATGGAGTGTGTGTTATAACGCGTGTGTGTGTATGTTATCTTCGTTTTTCTTTTTTTTTTTAAATATATTACTGTTAAAACAACTTGACGTGTGTGGTGTGTTTCGTGA
Source organism: Eurytoma californica (assembly GCA_035586675.1). Lineage (NCBI taxonomy): Eukaryota > Metazoa > Arthropoda > Insecta > Hymenoptera > Eurytomidae > Eurytoma > Eurytoma californica. The sequence goes on along the minus strand of JAXIUT010000009.1, from coordinate 3,494,731 downwards.
GCGAGTCGAAAGAAACGGCGAGGACTAAACACTAAAGGGAAAGAAAAGAAACGAAGTGACAAGAGTGCACACACGTGCGCGCGCGCGACGGCCCAGCTCAGACTGAGGCGGCGAAACTGGAACCGCCGGCCCGCCGCCGTCGCCACCGCCGCCGCCGCCGCGCATCGTCGTAAAACCTCGTGCGGATTCGTCGGCTCTCGGGCTTGGCGTCGGCGTCGCCCGCGACGCCGAGCGACGCCGGCTATCCCCCTCGGTGCCCCCCTCCCCTTTTTTCCGAGCTCAAAAACCAAACGCTCCGACCGCTGGCTTGCTCTTTTTCTCCCGTTCGACGTACGGTACACCTTTTTTTTTGGAGCAGGTTTTTTTCTCGGTTGACTTACGGATAGGAGGGAAAATTCGTTGGGCCACGCGGATGGGGTGAGTTTTTTTTTCGGAGCCGATAGGTAAATTCACCGCGGCTGTCTTGAAAATTGAGTTTGTAAAATTCAGTTGTACGAGGGGCAAGTCTTGCTGCAGGGGATCAAATATTGAGTTACCTGGTCGATAAGCGATCTGAAGGTTTCCGGAAGTAAATGTATTGATCGGCTTCGATCAATACGCTCGGTGGACATTTTTATTTGTCTGACGTTAATAAAAAACTGGGAGGAATATTATTCCTCATATTAAGTATGAAGTTCATTATCGATTGCTGTAACGACTGTTTTTTAGATTAATGGGAGACTAGGAGATAAAATAATTGCGCGATAAGAAAAAATAAATCAATTTTTCAATCTTCAAAATTAACTTTTAAAATTAAAAGTTCTTTTATACGCGCGACGCAAAATTAAATGGAATTTTTCATTAAAAAAGTGAGGAGGTACTTTCTTTCGTATACTCATTTTTTCCTGCTACGAGATTTTTCACTCTGCATAAAGTAAGCTATCTGCCATCTCGATGCCCGGCCTGGTGCGTTTAGCGGCACGCGAAGTAAATAATTCATTTCGCACGGCGCAATCATGCAAAATTCAAGTAGCATTATTTACATTTATTCGAGAAAAAATGCTCTCGTTCAAATAAAAACAGAGAAGGACAGAAGCGGGCGTCTCCGATCTTGCTCGAGTACGGACGGAAAATTCAGGCGTTAAAGTTTTACGGCCGCCTGTTATATTCTCATTTGAAATTAAAATCTCGCCTTATCTAGATGGCTCCGGCTTTTGTCGCAACCCGCGCCCGCGCGCGCCTTTCGCATCGACACGTACGGCGCTGCAACATCGAAAAGCACCCTTCCGCCTCTCCAACTCCCCTCAAGTACGTTTTCGTTCGCCATCTCTCTCTTTCCTTTATGGGCAAGAGAGACAGTTGCTCGGTGGCCAGGAGTATCAAATTTTCGTTCGCGCTGCTTGAACGAGCTGCGCTTGTAACGCACTCCTTTCACACTGTACGTGTGTGTGTGTTTCACGCCGAGCCTTTTTTACCTGGGAAAAATATCGACGACGATAAATTTCCGGACGATTTGCTTTTCCAATCATTTCTCATACTTTAAAGTTCTTTGCGGATCCGCTTAATGCTAGTTTACTAGCCCGAATTATGCCAGGGGATATTTATCTTTAAACATTACTATGAAAATTAATTAAATGTTCGGTTGGGCATAACAAGTGATCTTCGATCATTCTGTAAATTACCCTCAGTGTACTAATTAAAAATATCACTTAAGAAAATCTCTATCTGCAACTTTTCCCCGTTTTCGCGGAAATATCGAAGTACGGCTCGCAAAGCAATGCAATATTAAAGTACTCATCGACTTCCTGTCAATATTCAATCGCCATCGAAACTAAAATAAATCATTTATAAAAAAAAAAGGAGTAACACAAAAGAAAATAATTAATAAAATTCCACGCACTATTATCAAGGTCGCGAGCAAACGAATCGGCTCCTTTGTAGAGTTTGCAAGTGGGTGCTCTCACGCGAAGCCCGGGCAAAGATAATCAATGCCCCGCAGAAAATCGCGAAACGAAGCCTTTAGCCGGGACGCGACGGCCGCCGCCTTTCAGCGGCGAAATTAATTTCGTTATCGCGCCCCCGATAAATCTTCGATAAAGCCGATCGCGCGGGCCCCCGAAATTGGCGGCGACGTACCTGACCTTACTCGAACTTGCCGAGAGAGCAAGCCGCGCTAGCCTGGCGATGACGAAAACTGCGCGAGGTGCGCTCCGCTCGCGCGTGCCAATTTATACACCCGCCAACTCGCGCGGCCGCTTGTCTCGGTTTCTTGCCTCTGTTTAGCCGCATGCGCCTTTATGCTGCTTCGTTAATAATTTCTTTCTTCCTTGAGGCGACTTATGCCGATTTTAGGAAATTCGGGTTATTTTTAATTCAAATTTTTATAAAATATAATTCTGCATTAGGCGTTATAATATTTAATAATAATTTTGGGTATTTTAATTCAAAATATAATTATTTGAATATCTAGTAAACGGTATAAAAATGTCTACGGTTTGGTATATTTAATATAGAAAAAACATTGACTAGATTGATGACAACGGACTATATGTTTGTTAAATTTCTTAAACTCATCTGCAATTTTTTGGTGAAATAAATAACTTTTTTATAGCCATCCTCAAATCACAACATCTAAGAAGTACACAAACAAATTTTTATTAGTTTAGTAATAAATAAAATCAAAATTTATTAATGACAGTAGTTTAACTTAATTATTTATGTTTGTAAGAAACTAAAACAAATAATGAGGATGGCCTATACCTCCATATCATTCAAACATTTTTCGATAAGTTATAAAATATATTTCATAATTAAAAACTTTAAATTGTAAGGTATAACAAGCATAACTTTCTCAAGTCCGTATTTTTCAAGTAAAATTCACCAAAACACGAAACTTTTGAAGTGCAAGACGAAAACGCATGAGGCCGCCGCGAAAACCCATCGTCGACTCGCGATGGAATTATAAATATCTAAAGTACGCTCAAGTGTAAACACTATAAATATTTTCAGAAGCGCGAACTTGTATTTTAAAATTCCTATTCCCGCGGGACTACCTTTTTTCGTCACTTCGGAGCCGTATACCGTGCCCTCGAACGCCGCTCGCTTCGCCGAACGTTTCGTTAAAAAATAATCCGCGTAGAGCGAAAATTTCGCGGGGAGACGGCCTGGCAATTAATTCGGGTAAGACAATCTCGAGTCGCTTATCCTCTTAGGTGACGACGACTGCTTTAACGCCCATTAAATGAGAGTATAATCCTCGCTTCTCTTTTACATCCTTTTTTCCCAGTAACTCTTCTTCGGCCCTTCTGTCTTTCCCCCCCTCTTTCGACCGAAAGGATTAGTGAGACGCGATAAATCCGTTGTCAAACAACTTTCCGTGATCATTTTGGATTTGGCGCTTCTCCCGCAATGATGCCTGCACTGAAAATGACTTGGCAAGGAACTATATATTGTAGTATCTAAAAGCCTCTCTACCCTTCTTTTTTTCATTTTACTTAATGTGCTCGTATTTAAACTTTCGAGTTTATATCTCCATCTATTAGAGTAATTTATGATACGAAAATGTCTGATGTAATTTTGCTTCCTCCTTGAGGAAGCTTTGTAATCGTATTTCAATAAGTTCGATTATTTTTCTTTTAAATTGGAATAAAATAAGATCCGCGAGAATTTGTAAGCTCGATAGCCCTAAGAATGCATCATCAGAATTAAAGAACAGTATTTAAAATAAATCGAAAAATAGGGGCGTCAAGAAAGCCAATGAAAAAAATTCAAGCATTAATACGATAAACGTATCAGCTGTCCGTGCAGTTACCGTGGCAACAATAATTCCAAGTCGAAAAATAGCTCGCGCGCGCATCGCCGTCATAATGGAATGAGGCAGGCGCGCCGGGCTCGCCTGCTAAGCAGCGCGCGCGGCCTTTGCATCCACGGACCTTCACCCTGTACAATCAATCTCCCCGCCGCGCGCATCCATCGCCCTTCCCGTTGCTTTCGCAGTCCGATGTCGCCAAAGGGGAGGATGTATAATAAGCGCCGTAAACCATTCTGCCCCCCTCCTGCCTCGGGCCTATCTATCCCGTCCTCCGGTCGCGTCTGCGGAGGGAGGCTGCGAGCCCAAACGAGCGCACGGGCCTTTTAATACTGACCGCGCGAGCTGGAAGTACCTTTAACGCGCACAACTCGATGGCACGAAATAAAAAGCCGAGCCGAAGGGACAAGGGGGGGTTGCACTCCCGCAGGAGCGCGAGTTTGTTTAAACAACAACCGGCCGCGGGACGAGGGTGTACTCGGATCGATGACGGCTTCGTTAATTGTGCAAAGAGTAGTTCGAGAGCCTCGTTTCGCGAGATAATGGTCGCGTGCTCCGGCTAAAATAAGAGGGATGCAGCGCGCGCTCGAAGGCTATATTCTGATCGATTATTATTTGCCGATGACTATAAAGGCTTTGAGCAGTCTACGTGATGGTGTATAGTTACATTTCAGTTGGAATGTATAAAGAACAGACGGTGGAATGGAGTGGTATACTTTTCGACTAGTCGCTAAATTCGTCCGAAGGCAATTGTTTTCCAAATTAAGGTGCCCCAATGTAGATTTATTAGAAATTGTTCGAATGTTTATGCTCGATTTTACTTTGATGATCGTTATTAACCGCACGTCAAGTAGGTGAATAAATGATTTAATTGAACTGTAGTAGTAATTATTAAATAAATCATCTATTCACTTATAGTTGAATCGTCTAATAAAAGTTATAGATGCCTGATTGCTATATCGCGAGCATGGATAAGGGGAAAAATAATTTATGATGAAGTTGTTAAGTTCCTCATAGAAATAACGAATGAATACTGGATTAAACTATATACGATAGGTATTGATAAGTTTTTCTCGCAATACAATTTACGGGGAAAAGTGCTGCAAGTAATTGCAAGACTACGTACGTCGTTCTTTTGCTTAAGCAGAACACGTGTGTAGGCAGGTCTTTAGCTATATACCGAAAGCGAAGTATACTGTACACATCGCTTATTCCTCTTATCTATTAACGATATTTCGCGCGAAGCTCTAAATATCCCGCCTGCTCCGTTCAGTTCCTACTACCTGGCTGAAAAAGAAAAAGTAAGAAGCAAAAAGCCAGAGTGAAACGTCAATTTTTACGGAAATCGATATATGACTTTTATGGGAGTCGGACGGAGCGCGGCGTCGCGCGAGTGTCTGTAGGCAGACGCACACGCATACACACACGATGGAAAAAAAGGTAGCAGCTGCCCCGACTCGACGTGCATGAAAATATCGATCGATGGATTATTGCCGGCTGCATCGAGCCGATCATTACTAATGAACGAGCGGCGACGGGATCGACGCATCCCCGGCCGTGCGTTCGGCGCTTAATTAATCGCGATTAGCTATTCAATTAGCGGGACAATCGGCGCCGGCTAAATCGTCCGCGGCCGAATCGAGAACTCGGCGACTCGCGCTGCAATAACAAGCCGCGCGCTGCTCTAAAAGCATTCCCTTAATAATTATGCGCCGGAGAAAGACACAGCGAGAGAGAGAGAGGCGAAATTGCAGACCTTGGACCGAGGCCGGGAGCGCGAAGAGAGGCAATATATTCACGGAGCGCACAAAGCCCCGGAGAAAGGAGCCGGCCTAGGGTGAGAGAGAAAGAGAGCGAGAGAGGGACGTTGGCGTGGCTCCATTGATTGGTCGTCGAGAGGCTGGAGATCGGAACGCCGGCGCTGCAGCACCATCCTGGGGGTATATGAACCCCGGCGTGACCCTACCCTACCCCACTCTCTTTCTCTCGGTTGCGTGCGCCGTTCCTCTCTCTCTCTCTCTCTCCGCGCGTTTCGCTCTCCTGCGCCCCCTTCATCAGCGCCCGCGAGCTCGGCTCGGGCACGCGCGCTCCAACCCCAAGCGGCACATGGACCCGGAGAGCCGATCAATACCCGAGCAGCCAGCACGGCGTTACACCTCCCCCCGTGGCCCCGCACGCTTCCCCCTGGCCGCAGCCGCCGCCGCTACTATTACTACGCTCGGGCCGCGTGCGAGCTTTTCAACTTCCCGCGAGGCTGCCGCCTCCTCGCCAGTCCTCGGCGACGCGAGCCCTCGCCATTTCGCACATACCCCCAGGGCTGAGCGCGCCACGGCGCATGCATGCCCGCGCACCTCTGCCGAATCTCCAGGCGTCGCGCGTCCTTTTTAGAAACTTTCTTTCTTTTAGTTTTGCCGTTGCTTTTAAGGACGGCTGCACTTTGATGCGACGACCCCAGAGGACCTGGTCCAATTGCAATTGACTAAATGGAAACGAGTTCCGGGGATTTTCATCTGCGGAGCACTGCTGGGATTTCATTCATGTTGCTTATGTTAATTACTTTTGCTTCAGTGAATTAAACAAGACTTCAATTGGTGTTGCTTTTTTTGTTCAGTTGTTTTATTTCAATTTTTTATACAAATTTACTTCTTGCGGTGGCCTCTCATGTGTCAATTGTACATTATTGAGATTTTTCATGTTTTGGGATAACGATCAAACGTTGGATCAATCGAGTGGATAAAAGGAATTTTGCTGATTTCACCTGAAAATGACGCGCGATTCGTAAAAGACAGAATTTCAGAAACTCGCGCAACATCCGCGTGTCTAAGAGAAAATCAATGTTTCATTTCAAACGAAAATAAAGTATTCCACCGTTCAAGACAAATCGAGCATTTGACAAACACCGTCGCGGTCTTTCTTTGCCGATTTATTTATTCAAGAAAAAAACGAGACAACAATTTTTGAACATAACGTCTCCGCCACGAAAAAAGCCGCGAAGCAATAAAACGCAAAACCCGAGGACGCAATCACGGAAGCACGATCCCAAGACCGTGTACACATACACTCGGCGTGTCGCGCGCGTAAACGGCGCGGTGAATTTTTCACTGCTCGCCGGCGCGCATCTTCCGCGTAAACACACGCGCGCGCACGGGGGGAGGGAGCGAGAGAGTTCGGGCGGGCCGTTCGCATTGATTTTTTATGGGCGCGATAAATCGATGCCGCGCGCGCGACGGCGGAGCCAGCGTCGGGTCGTCCCGTCTCTGTCGGGCTCGGCCACCTCTCCTTTCGGGGCCAAAAGGCGCGGGGGGACCGCCCTGGCCTCCGCCGCCGCCGGGGGCTCGGAAGCGCGCCGGCCGCCCCGGCGGCGGCACAGTGGGGAGGACGATCCCGCGCCCGCGCACCGCGAAACGCGGCGGGATCGCGGGAACCGGATGCTGCCACCCCCGAATCCCGAGATTATTCCGATTTCCCCCCCGCCCGCCCGCAACCCCCCACGCACCGGAGCCGCGGAAAATTGCGAGGCCGAAACCGAGAGCTTCTCGTGGTAATCATACAAAAAAAACTTCCCAAATAATTGGCAAAGAAAACGAAATCAACGTATCGGATAATAAGGATAATCAATCATAATGTAATAAGGATAATCAATCATAATGTAATAAGGATAATCATAATAATAATAATCATAATAATAATCATAACAATAACAAAGATAATAATGATAATAATAATAATAAGTGCGAGATGCAGTATCGGAAAAATGCTGATCTCGCAAAATGTAATGTAATAACAAATGGAAAGAAATAAGAAAAACAGAAAAATAACATACCGCTTCGTAAAGATGAAAACTCAGTGGTCGCTGAACGGCGCTGATTTTTCGGTCGACAGAGCGTAGGAACGTAGCAGTTAGAACGAACCCCCGATTTAATAAATATGTCTTATCTCTTTCTTTTAAGTTACTTTGTTTCCTTTCTTTTATTTTCTACAGTTTTAAGCCTCCGTTTCCTTAAAATTTGTTCGTAAATTCGTTTAAATCAGTTTAGCTAGCTACAGCGGGCTACCTTGCGAGCGCGCGAATCGAAGTAGTGTCATCCGGCCCCGATGCGGAATAAAATAAGCCTATCACAGTCTCATTATCTCTCTCACGGTTGCGGATGCATGCGAGGAAGGCGCGCGCGACGAAGGCCGGTGGAACAAGTCGGCCTCGGCCACGCCCTTACTCGGCTTCGCCTCTTCCGCGGCGCGCCGCTCCTCTCCTGCACTCGGCCCTTTAAAAAACACGCCGCGCGCCCTACGATTTCTCTCCCCTTTTCCTTTCTCTATCTAACAAAGTTTAACAAACTAGCGGCGTCCGCACTTGCGCCTGGGCTGTACAGTCTCGTGCCGGCGGTGTGCGTGAGTGCGTGGTGCGCGCGTCTCCGGCGGATGGCTATCCCCTGTGTGTGTCCGAGCCTCGAGAGACGGCGTGCGCGCGCGAGGAGAGAGAGAGAGAGCGGAAGGAAACCCAAGGAGAAAACGGCGAAAAGATACGGAATTCAGGCTCGCGACTAAACGTAAAGAAGTAGAAACTGAAGGGTGTGTTGCGGCGGTCGAAACGAACGGGCCAAAACGAAACGGTTACTGGACCAAGATATACGGAGAGAAAACAGAAGATAATGTAATGTTGCGGGTTGAACGGTATCTACTGAACGCAATGCCTTTATGTGGTGCGGTAACTAAACTGACGGGCAGCCGGCTCGGCTCGGCCGGGCCAGCCCCGGCCAGGGCGGCTCTCGCGCGCTGCCGCGCCGCACACACCCCCCGCCGCCGGGGGCGCGAGCCGGCGCGCGCGCAAGAGAGCCACCTCCGAGAGGGAGCGAGGGTGGGACGGCCTACCCCCGCCGCCGCCGCCGCCGTTATCGATTGCGTCGCGCAAGCGCGCCGCTCCGCCTCCCCGAGAGCGCGACGAGCCCAGTCATTCACTTCGCCGAAGGCTGCTGCTGCTCGCCGCTCTCTCTCTCTCCCTCTCGCACCCTCGCGACAGGTCCGCCAACCTCCCGCCGACGCTTCTCTTTCCAGAAAAATCTTGCGCGCGCCAGCGGCCGCCTCCTACGCCCGAGCTGCGCTGAATAAATGACGAGGCGCCGCGCTGCAGCGATGAGCGAGAGGCTGCCCTTTTTTTGCGATATTTAGCCAATTTATAAGGGCGCTGCGAGGGTCGACCGGCCGCTTTTTCGCCTCGTCGATTGGAGGACGGGTCGAGCCCCGTGCGGTCCTCCGACGATCGGCGGAGGACCTGAAGTACCTGAAGCATTAGACGCTTCGGCGATATTGATTTTTCATTTGGCTCGATAATTTTTTTTCGACCGGTTTTTTTAACCTACTTTTTACGGTTTACCGTACTTTTGACAAATTAGCATTTTCTTAGAATAGTGATTACTTGAATAAAATTATCTAACGCTGGGAGAGTTATGTATAAAGTTTACAATTCTGAAGGATTTTGTTTTTAGCCGCAGAATTATCTTGAGCAATTTTTAGCAAAATGTGTATTATTAGATATTCTTTTTATTCAATTAGTGTATTAAATCGTTATTGAATGACCTATGGTCCGTTTAAATAAATAAAATTAAAATAACGCGATAGCCGTTATCCTTGTTTCATAGCAAAATTCTAGTGCACTTTACTATTAAAAGCAGGATAACTAAATTTTTCTTTACTGCCTTACCGGGTATTAATTTTAATGCTGATTTTCGCGATAATTTTATTACCAGACCAAAAATAATATTTCAAGCTTCCCTTAATGCAGTTTAACAGTATAAAATCTTTACGAGCAATTACACAATTTTTCGCGATAAAAGCGAGCACTCGCGGTTTCGCGTGTAAGAGCGCAACGCTGAAATGGTCGAGGGAGTGCACGGCCGGCCGAAACTGCACGCGCCGAAGGCCACGCAGCGTCAAAACTCACCGCTCGATGGAGCCCGTCGCCGTTATCGCATATGGGTCACGGAGCTGCGCTCGCTAATCATCCGGCTCATTCCCGCGGCCGGCCCGCTCGCTGCATCGATCACCTAAGCAGTTAATTTAAAAATAAAAAGAAGAGGAGGAAGTCGACAACCGGACGCGCGGCGGCGCCCGAGAGGGAGACAGGAAGAGCCGAGCGCGGCACCGATCGCTCGATAATTTCCTTCGAAGAGAGATTTCAGATAAAGCCGACTGCCTTTTTTCCGATCGATAAGAACGACTGGTTCGAGGAGCGCGCAACGCTCAGTTTGTCGACCTCTTGCTGAGAGCCCCCCTCCCCCCTCCCTCCTTTTCGCGTAGCTACTTTACAAGGTGGAATCTTGATGTTTGAAAAATTAACAATCCCCACACTCTTCGGACGCTCTCGGCTATCCTGCGCCGATGGCGCGGCGGTTGGGGGAGTAAAAGTTCACTTCGTTTTTCAGGCCGGTGGTTAATGCGCCTTCCATTATTTAACGCCTTTTCCGCTTTTCAGTGAGCACTTGACTTGTACGGTAAAAAAATACACGGAGGCATCGATTTTATCTTGTACATCGTTTGATTTCTAAGGATGAGGGGCATTGTGTTTTGACGGAGACTAAGTTGACTTGAAGAGAGCTTTTTTTCGTTTTAACACTTAACGAGCTTATTCATGGTAAATAAAACACGCTAGAAAAAAAAGCTATAATCTAGAGCAAGAAAAATACCCCATTAAAAATTTAAGTATGGAGTTTCTTTTTATAACAAACTACAGATATGAGTAATACAGTATAATAAGTACAGATAGAGTAATAGTAATATTAAAATAGTGTTGGGAAAAGAAAAACTATAGTTGCAATACCTATAGCTTCTATCAAATTTTACTGATGCTTTAGAAACTAGTAAATTTTGTATGAAAGTATTATAATTTCTTGATTAATGATAGTTTGTCAAAACATTTTAACGTATACTACGTATACAACTATAAGGAACACAACCAAATTAACTCTCTAAAAACCAATCAGTGAAATTTTCACTGATTTTTACAGTGACTTCAGTTTTCACTGATTGTTAAGTGAAAAACTACTGTTTTTTTCAGTGAAAATTTTTCTTTTTTACGAAATAGTGAATTTTTACTATTTCTATAGTGAACAGTGTCCTCTCTCTACCTACCATGTATAATTCCGCTAAATATTATTGTTACCGATGCTTGCGTTGCGCAGTGACTAGCGTGCTCGGCTATTAAACCGTAGGTCGCGGGTTCGAATCGCACTCAGGTTAAGATTTTTATTCTAATGTTAATACCGTTTTTTCATAAAGACATATCAGCACTTAATTAAAAATAATGATAAAAAT
>JAXIUT010000009.1:3412196-3483536 GCA_035586675.1 Eurytoma californica | reverse complement strand
TGATTAGTAATTTCACTAATTCATTCAATGAATATTCACTATTTTGCAGTGACCTGATCTGAACTACTCGAAATAGTACATATGCACTAATTTTCAGTGGTTTTTCACTGATTGGATTTTAGAGAGAAGAAAACTCGATTAAAAAGCAACAAAGTATACAAAAGTCGAATTCTAATTGTCCCGACCCAACTCTCAAGGTGAAGCTAAACTCGTGTCAAAATGAAGAGCCTCGTCTCATCTGTAAACACAATCGCAAGCTCGCAAGCTCGCTTGTAGTCCCGCAACCCTTTTCGCTCCTCCGGCGGCGCGTCGAGTTAGCCCTCTCGGTTTCGGGCGGGAGGGAGGAAAAAGGGCCGAGCGCGGAAAAGGGCAGCCGCGAGAGGGCGAGGGCGCGCGCACGCAGGACTATACGCCGCGGTCGCTGTATCGATTCAACAGGGCGAGCCCGCGCCAAGGTAACGCGCGGTGCGAGCCGCTCGGCCGGACGCCGCGGCCGGCCCAAAGTGTCCCCAAGGCAGCGACATCGCCGACAGTGTGGCCGCCGTGCTCCGGTGACATGTCGGATGCCGACTCCGGTGCGTATAACCCCGCCGAAGCGGCCGCGCCCGCGAGCGGGGGCCAAGGACCCCGAACCGGCGGCGTTCGTGATTCGCGCGTGCTCACGTGTCGGCGGCCCTGGCACGCGCCAATTTTCCGCTTGTCCGTACGTCCATCAAACGCGAGGCGCCCCCCCGTCTTTAATCGCGAGGCGATAAGCCCGGCGCCGCCGCGGGAGGAGGCCCCCTTATCGGCCGGGATCTCCGCACGCGAGATCGACCCGGGCTGATCTCGCTCGCGGGCCACTGCCTAACGCCGAGTAATATCCACGACGCGGTGTTTGTTTCATGCTGTGTTGTGATTGCGTTTCGCGGGTAATAGCTACGGAGATGTCCGGGGCCGATAGGGCCTTCTCTGCAGTTTTATTGTTTGCTCTAGTTCTCTCGTTTTATTCGATCGCTTTAACATTTATTTCTTCCCTTGCACAAGAATCTATCGGATCTCCGTCTATAGCCGTGAAGCGGATTGATACGTTCAAATGAGGTTTCGAATCGAGTCTGACTAAAGAGTCTGTTACTACTGAATTCCCCGCGTTCCTTCATTTACTCGAACTACTTATTACTTTCAATTTCTTCGGATTACTCCTTGCTTGCTTGTACCGATTGCTAATTCAAAAAACTATTTTTTTTTTAAATAATAGACATTTTCATTCATAAAATATATTGGAAAATAAATAATAATTTATATTCTTTAAAATAGCGCTTTTTATTAGTCAACACAGGCGGTGCGAGTGAGAGCTCTATTTTTCAGCGTCACTTGTACACAGTGTAACCTATCAAAGCATTCATTGTGTGCGCAAGCGACACGGGCAACTCGTGCACTTGGTGTACTTTCCGAGCGTGCTTGAATGGGAGCTTCCCATTGACTTCCTGAAGCGCCGTCATTTAATAGTAAAAGCGCGCGAGTCGCGAAGGAGTGAAGGGCAAATGTACGTCGAGCCGTGCGGGCTGGATTTTTTATTAGGCAACGTCGAGTGCACGTGATCGACGGGGGATGATGCGGTGAAATTACGGAGCGCATAAGGGGGGGGGGGACGAGTGCGGCTGCCTGTACGCGGAGCTCGTCTCCTGCATCAAAAGGCTCGCGCGGCTATCGGCACGGGTTAATAAATTTGGAGGAAAAACCAGTGCCAGTTTGAAGTAAAAAATGTTGGTAATGATGGAAAAAAATTGGTAAATGATTACAACATTGTTTTATATGAAATAATGATCCAATAAATAGTCCATAGAAACTGAAAGTAAAGTTGAAGTGATATAACCAGTTAATTGACGTGACGTAAGTAAGTAAAAGCGCAGCTTCGCAACTTTTAGTACATAGTTCATTTTTAGTACAAATTAAGTACATTATCCTTTGTCAAAAGAAATTTTGTAGTCGATATTTGAACAAATGAAAAATAAGAATAGAAAGTTCTGCATAATACGTTATACTTTTACTATAACAAGTGAAAGAAAATTTCTATAACCGGAGCTTTATACAGTTGTTCAATCTTTCCTAAGAACTGATTACGTACTCTCTAATATTAGAAGCTAAAAAAGAGCGTACAACCCCTAATAAAAAATGTAGGATCCGTAGGTGCACGTTCAAGAAGAGCGACATTGCATCGTAATTATTTAAAAGTGCAAAATTTCAAATACTCCCCTCGTTAATTGCGTGGGTCTCTACACCGCAGAAAAGCCTCATTCATTACAGAAGTAGGCTGTATATAAGTGAAAACCAACGCAAACTAACTTGTTTTACGAAAAAAATGTTTACCTATACTTTATTATATAGCAATAGCTGAAATTAAGCAGTAACCCGAAGCAAACAAACGATAAGTAAAAAACAATCAACACTTTACCCGTTTGAAAAATTGAACTTATCAAGTGTACTTAAATAAAATCCGGCCGAGGCATTCGATTCAGCGAGGCTGGCGCTCTAGGGGGGAGTGCACGCGAGAGCCGAGAACGCGGACACCTGCGATGATGTACACGTGTCAGTCGCTGGCGAACTATCGCGCGTGCAGCCACGCGAGCTGCCCGGCCTGCAGCGGGGGCCGAATCGCCGCCTTTGGGCGCGCGCGAGAGGGGGAGGCGAGCATCTCGCGGCGGACGGGGCGGGGGGGGAAGCGAAACGCGCGAGGGATAAGGCGAGATTCCCTGGCCGCCGCAGTTCCAGCCCACGTGTTCGGCCGCGTGGGTCCCATGTCGTTTCAGCCCGAGGGTCGCGACCCGCTCGAGCACACCAGCCTCTACCAACGCGCCGGTTCTCGTCCCTTATTTATCCAGCTACTCTTCCTCTTTCGTTTTGCTCTTTAGCGGGGATAGTAATTCTTTTTTATCCGTGGCTAAAAAACGCGTAAATGTGTTGACGATAAATTTACGATTAAGAAATATTTTGACGCGAATGAGGAAATGCCTTTTCGATGGGAGTGAAGTAATGAGATTTAATTTGTTGCGACAGATAGCGAGGATAGCGATGCGGAGGGAGGCTTGGGCAACGTGAACAAGCTGGTGATCCGGCCGCCGGGTCACAGCGGCAAGGCGAAGAAGGGCCACCTGTGCTTCGACGCCTCCTTCGAGACGGGGAACCTGGGCCGGGTGGACCTGGTCTCGGAGTTCGAGTACGACCTGTTCATCAGGCCGGACACTTGCAGCCCGCGGCTGCGGCTCTGGTTCAACTTCACCGTGGACAACGTGCGCCAGGAGCAGCGCGTCATCTTCAACATCGTCAACATATCCAAGAGCAAGAATCTCTTTCGCGAGGGCATGACGCCCCTGGTGAAGAGCACCAGCAGATCCAAGTGGCAGCGGCTGCCCCTCAAGCAGGTCTTTTACTACAAATCGGCGCAGCACCAGGACCACTACGTGCTCAGCTTTGCGTTCGCTTTCGATCGCGAGGACGAACTTTATCAGTTCGCTCTCACCTATCCCTACTCGTACACCAGGCACTTGGGTCACTTGGATAACTTACTTTTGAGGTGGGTCCATTGTCGCGATCGCTTTGCAATTAAATTAGCATGATGCTTCGAAGCACGTAATTTATTGTACGTGTAATAAATATAAGCTATACGAATAAAAATAACGCGTTTAAAAATAATTTGGCATTATGATAATAACCGAACTACGTACTCGCAATAAAGCAAACTATATGAATCACTTTCTTCGAAAAACTTCGTTAATTACATTAATTTGCAAAAATAATACAAAAATTTATTTGAAGATAAATTTTTTAATTAATTTGTTACGAAGTATTAGAATTTTATTTTAAAATACGTTACATTCGTAAATAGTGATAAGTAAAAATAAAATGTATACTTCAAGTGTCTTAAAACGGTGGCCCAGCAATGTTTTATTTAAAAACACTACTGCAACATTTTTTCAATACAACTAAATTGCGAACACGAACCGGAATTAAACGGTATTTCTCTCTTTAGCCTTGTTAGAGTAACAGATAACAGTTCGTTTCCGTCGGTTGTAGTAACGTGAAAATGAGCTTTTATGAGACTTTAGAAAAAGAATGCCCATAGGTGTAGGTGAAAACTGTTTTAAAGAGAAAAGTAAGGAAACTAGTTCAATCGTAAAAATAGACAAAAGAAGTTTTATTTAAAGAAAAAAAGAACAATAGGAACCATTAGTGGATTAAAAAATCTTGTTAGTTAAAATTTAATAAATAAGTAAAAGTTAATGTAAGTTAGGTAGAAGACCACACGTATAAGACCTGAAAGCAGCGGAAGATAATGTAGTAATAATAACGTAAGATGCGTGTAAAAAGCTGACAAGCTCGAAAAGATGTTTACCTAAAGAAACAAAATTTTGATTTAGATACCCATCGGTTCGACGTGAAACATTGGCCAACTCAATCCAGAAGCGCAAAGTCGAGCTTTTAACGATATCAACGGAGGAAAAGGTGGGCGCGATGGGCTCGGGGTTTTACGAGCAGGAGCAGCAGCGCTCGCGCAAGGCGGTGGTGATATTCGGACGAGTTCATCCCGGCGAATCGCCATCTTCCTTCGTGTGCCAGGGTCTGGTCGACTTCCTCGTCAGCGCCCATCCGATTGCCAAAGTTCTGCGCGACTACGTGGTCTTCAAAGTCGTTCCCATGCTCAACCCGGACGGCGTTTACCTCGGCAATTACCGGTACGGAAATCAAATTACTGCGCTCGCCGCGAATTGCCGCGGCTCCGATTATCTCGGGGGGAAAACAATTTGCCCGCGCCGACCGGCACAAAGATTTTCAATTTCGCCTCGCCTCGCCCGTAGTTCCACGCTGATGGGCATGGACCTGAATCGCTCGTGGAATAGGATATCGGACTGGATTCATCCGACGCTCGTGGCAGCCAAGGCCTTGCTCGAGTCGCTTGATAAAGATCCACACGTTCCCCTAGATTGCGTCCTCGATCTTCACGCGCATACCAATGCCACTGGCCTGTTTGTGTACGGGAACACGTACGACGACGTGTACAGGTACGAGGTGGATTCTAACTTTGATCGACTGCTGCGGGAGAATTACTTTTTTGGTGTGATTAATTTTGCGCGCGGCGAGGAGAATGTGTATTCACTAGGATTTACCCGGTAAAACTTTAAAACATTAAGGAATAATCAAGGCTTTCAGGTACGAACGTCACATAGTTTTGCCGAAGCTGCTGGCTCAATTGGCCGAGGATTACGAACAGAGCAATACGATGTACAATCAGGACGCTCACAAGGAAGGGACCGCGAGGAGATTTCTCTGTTCTATACTCAACGAGCACGTTAACTGTTATACACTCCATGTGTCCATGCACGGCTACGTGCGTAAAGGGACCTCTGAGATTTTGCCTTATACCGAAGAGAGCTGTATCCTTGCTTTAATTTTGTACGACCGACTTTATGCTGTTGGATATTCAACATTTATTATTTAGATGACTTTTTATAAAAACTAAAACGTATTTGTTTATTTATAGTCAAAATACTTGATTGAGGATATAACATTTTTATCGAATGTTTAAACATTTTTTAATAAATAAAGTAAATGATTAGAAAAACGTATCTATATTTATAGGAATCAAAGGAAAAAAGAAATGTAATTAGACGAGACACCGCAAAGTAGAGCAATTTGACGGAAATGTAGTTTGAGCTCCGGGGAGAATGTAATTTTTCTAACGTAATAGCGAAATGGGCCAATAAACATGGAAAACGTGTATAATTGCATTGAGCAAGCCTTAATAAGAAACAGATTACAGGGTCGGCAGGAACTTGGCGCGAGCTCTGCTGGAGTACTACAAGCTAACGGGCTTAATACCATCGGGACTTCCCGATCAGCCGTCAAATAAGCGCGGCAGGCAGTCCCGTCAACGCCATCGTGCACCGCGAGAGCCACGTCCGAGAACCGCGAGGACCCCCGCGCCTCTTCATTTAGCCAGTATTCAAGAGTAAGCTTTCACAATATTTATCCTTTATAATTAGCAAAATTAAAAAAAAAAAAAAACATTGAATATAGTTTATTTAAGTATATATGAATTAAAAAAATACGTAGATAACTGGAGCAAGAGTTTTTGATAAGAGGATGAAAATGAGCCGTATTTTAAGACACTATTTTTGGAAGTAATGAGTGGTTGGAGAATACTTTATTAGGCTAATGAAAGAAATATATTTTTAAAAATAAATTGCGATCGTATATACTTTAATCAAGTTAATATTTCTATTTTTACTTATTAATACCTGGATATTAATAATCATAACAAGTAGGTATAATGCAATGTTGGATACTCGTAAAAAAAATACTAATTCAAGTAAAGAGTATTAACGAAAATTTTCATAAGTATTTCAAGTAACATAATAAAATTCAGATAAAAAGAAAATTTTAAAATTTGACAAACTAAGGCGTGGCTCCAGTGTTCGGTCCATCGATTTTCGATCTAAATCCCGATTAAAATTCTTTCCTCAAATAAAAAAAATGTCAAACTCCGCATTCACCACCAACCCGAAACACCACTCGCAAAAATAAAGAAAAGCACCTCGAATGCAACTCGGTATCCGCCCAAGACGCGGCGCACCGCGCAGTTCCTTAAAAACGCATCGCCGCGCGCGATTTCGCGGTCAACGCTACAGCGGAATGAGCAAATAAACGACCGGCTCGGTACGCAATTTTTCCCCAAACAATAGTCGCGGCCGATTGCGTATCGGTCCGCGCAGGTACATCGACATTTGCATATCCGTGATTCGCGCGCTTCCCCCTTTCTCTCGGCAGGTACTTCCGCACGGAGGAGGAGGAGGAGCAACAGCAGCAGCAGCAGCACCAGCAGCTCGCCAGCGGCTCCGAGCGGCGGCAGCGTTACCGATCGATGAGCGGCACTCGGGCGAGCGGCGGCGCGGGCGTCGGCTCCGCGCAGCAGCGCCAGGGCCCGCCGGCCCCGTGCAAGGAGCCCAGCCTCACGATCATCGACTTCAATCAGCTGACGCGGGGCGGCCTCGACCTCGCCACCGGCCGGGACAGGCCGAAGCTCGCCGGCGCCTCGGTCCGCCGGCCGTCGCCCAGGCGCCGGGCCCACCCCAAGCCACCCAGGAAGTAGCGGACCCGCGAGCGCGCGCCAATTTTTCAAGCGCGGAGAACGCTCGCCTCCCTTCCGAAGGGGCAGGGGACACGTCGGGTACGTACCTGAGGAATGTAGGTCGGTTCCTGCGAGCCTGGGTGTCCCGGGCGCTGCACGAGGACCAGCCGTGGAATTCGAATTCGGGGCGGAATGAAAGTTTGATTAATTCGCGCCTCTCGCTGAGTGTGGAGGTGGCGCATGCGCGCGCTCCCGCTGCTACCGCTCCCTGCGTCCGTCCGTGCTGCGGGTCGAAGGGCGCGCGGCTGGCCCTGCGGTCTGCGTGGCCGGGTGCACGGGGCTACTCGCTGTGCGTGCGCCTCGCGCGCCTCGCTCGAAACGAAGAGCTAAAGTGTGCAGGCTGAACGTGCGCTCCTCCCCGGCGTGACTGATCCGCACTCGAATGCCGCCTTCTCTCTTTCCCCGCTCTCTTTCTTCGCCGACTCGCGGATGCTCCCCCGGGCGCGCGACCAAGACTCAAATGCCGGATACTCGGTGTCTGCGGATTCGCGCGAGCGGTGAAATTGAGGGGGCTGCGCGGAGTCCGGTGGTGGTGTCTGGCGGAAAGGAACGGAGGAACCGAGGAAAGGAAACCGAAGGATAATAATAATAATAATAAAGTAGCGAAAGAAGGGAAGGCGGCGGACAAGCGCAGCGGCGGCCGGTTCGCTTCTAGCCCTAGGCTCGAGGGAACTGATGCGGCTCCATGGCTGATGCTGCCGCGAGCCCGGCGCCTCGCCTCCTCTCTCCCTCTGCCCCCCGCGTGCGCGCGCTCGCCTCCACCCTTCGCGCGCGCCACTCGTCGACCCCCCCGGCTCTGCGTGCGCGGGCGCAGCAGCCCCCCCCCCCCGCTTGGCACCCCCGCGCGCCACCCCCCGAAAAAGCGCACCGGGGCCGGGCCTCGCCTATACCCACCTCGTGCAACGGAGACGCCGAGAGAGCGGGGATATCTCGCTCGCTCGAGCTCCCGAGCGGCACCCCGGCGGATTTTCCACCCGAGGCCGACACCACCACCCCGCGAGCGGGCGCCTCGCTTACTCGTACACTTCGCGCTTTTCTTTACTTGATCTTCTTTTGGGAGGCTCGCGGGCTTGCACTTTTGACGACGGGCCGCGCGCGTCTTCATTGCGAATCTTTCGGCGCGCGCTAATGCCAACGTCCTCCCGGGGACGCGGCGTCGTTTACTCGCCCCGCCTCTGTTTTTACGGCTTTATTTCTCGCCGCTTTTCAATTTATTCGTCGGGTTCTTTTTCAATCTCACCCCCGCGCCTAATCCGCTATCCTCTTTTTGCGGGTTCAAATTGAACGCGCGCCTGCATTAACCCCTTTTTCTCTCATTGTTTCGCGGATGTAGAACGAAAATCCCCCGCTATATGTGTGCATGTTATCGTTCGTGATGGATTTACGAGGTATCATAACTTTTTCGTACTTTTCGCACTTTGGAAATAAATACGTATTACATCTTTTTTTATTGAATATAAGGGATCTCTTTTATACACATAATATCACGCATTTATAAATACTAATAAGGGTATTCGAATCAGTCATTAGAACTACATCTAAATAAAAAAAATCTCTTTTCTAAGATAAATCTTTAAAGAATTTCTACTCAAATTGCAGCATTTTCGTATTCTCAAAATGTTTATCTTATATACGCCTCTCATGCACCAGTTATTCCAATCTACCTTCCTCCTATTCTCAAGCATTCTTGCGTGGACCCTCAATCTTGTTACAAGTGTTAATTAAACATGTTGCATTACAAATAGATCATAAATCAAAATCATTACATTTTTCAAACCGTTAGTTATCCTTAAAAAAATAACAGTAAAATGACATTCTAACTGAAGCATTAATCAAGACGTCATTAAACTTTTAATATTAAACTGTTCGCACTTGCACCGTCTTCTAATGCATATGTGCCCATAATAAAATTTAACTAATGCAAAGCGACACCTGACATCGAATCAACGACCAAACCGCCCGACGATGAAATAAATATTTCAGCGATAAAGAAAAAAACTGCGCGTCCCGGGAAAAATAAATTTCTGGTAAATAATAAACCAGACGTGCCTCTCATCGTTGCCGAACTATTTTAGCGTGCAGTGGCGTTTTCCGCTTCTGCCCGCTCCCATTAGGGGTGGACGACTCCTGAGGGCGTTCATCGCGCCGCGGGAATCCTCTATATTTTTTTACCGCCGGGGCTATCGGGAGGAAGCGAGAGAGACGCGTGGACGAGAAATGGCCCTTGTCTTAATGGGGCCGGAGTGAATGGAAATAAGCGGGATGCGCGACAGATCGTTACTCCGTAACGCAAATAAAATCGGGGCGCGACTTGACTTGTTAATGAGAATGTATTGGATGGGGGGCTCGCGAACTCGGCGACCGGCTATGCCGTGGCTCTTGCTGTTTCTAATACGGTAAACGACGTGCTTTAATTGTGTGTCTTTTTTAATCCGCCTGTGCGAGATCCTTACGCGAGCAAAAGAGCTGCTTGGAAAAATTTTACTGCGAGTGTCATTAAGCATAAATTACGATGTGTAAATTACTCTGTAAGCTATTCTTATTGTAAATAACAGATGCATTTATTCAAGTGTTCCAATACCATGTCTGTCTTCATAAAATATTATATACTTTAAATTAATAAAACAAATTTAAAACCGTTTATAAATGAATATTAACTTATTAAGTAATATATTATTTATATCACTTCCTATAATTTTTAAACATTTTATCACTTAGATTTAATTTGTATATCATTAAAATTAAAATATGTTAACAAAATTCTAAGTTATTAG
Source organism: Eurytoma californica (assembly GCA_035586675.1). Classification (NCBI taxonomy): domain Eukaryota; kingdom Metazoa; phylum Arthropoda; class Insecta; order Hymenoptera; family Eurytomidae; genus Eurytoma; species Eurytoma californica. The sequence goes on along the minus strand of JAXIUT010000009.1, from coordinate 3,473,597 downwards.
ATTTTAAATTAGGACGATGAAAGGAAAATTATGCCTATGCATTAAACATCAGTGTTTAAAGTAAGAACAATGTCGAAAAACAAATTTTGGCTAGTATGAACAGTAATGAAAGTATAGGATGTTCGACATTTTATCTCCATAAATAAATGAAGTTTAAAGCAAAAAAGGAGCATAAAGAACGACGCGATCGAAAACAAGCTGCAGCCTCAGATCCGAATGATAAACATAAACATGCAGAGCTGAGGCCGGAGTTTTGCAATTTCAATAATGGCCCTCTCGCATACGGCGATCCCCGAGGGAAGGGAGGCTGCTCCGGCCTTGCACGCGGTACCCGCGAACTTGTCCGAAATCACGCGGATGGAGGATTTCTCCAGCTCGGGGATCGTCAATTCGGGAGGGCGAAGTCGCTTTCGAAAGAGGGGGGGGTGGGGGTGCACTCGCGGCGCGAGCTCCAGCTTTTCGCGCACGCCGGAGCCTCGGGGTTGGTCGAGAGAAGGGCGGTGGTCGTTGAACCAGCTCGCACGTCTGCGTGGTGCCGCTGCGCGCCAAGTGAATTTCGCGTTCGCTCCGGTCCGCGCGCGCACCTGTACGCCCCCGCGGGTTCGCGCGGCGAACGGGTGCAATGCCATCTCGCTAGGCAGCGCCGAATCTCGCCCGGTACCTTGCGGCCACCCCCACTCCCACGCTGCCCGGTACACACTGTCGCACCCTTTTTTACAGTTTTCCATTTTCTTCTACCAACTCCTCTGCGATTTAATCTTTTGTTAGAGCGATTCCTTACAGTTGAGCTGTTCGCTTTAATTGGGATTTCGCCGATTGTTTGTATATAAGGAATTGTCTCGCAAATTTGCAAATCTAAAGATTTGATTTAAAGTCTTAATTTACATTTTCATTAGATTCAATGAGCTTTCGAATCTATTTGCATGAAATTTTATATTTGAATATTTCTTACTTTATTATCGGAGATTAATTGCAGACCCTAATAAAAATTCATATTAAAAAATGTTATTAGAATTTTATTATAAGTGTATTAATGCAATATTACACTTTTTCAATTTATAATATTTATTATTGCCTTATAATGTGTCGAATGATTTGATACTCGTTCAATTCTTTTACTTATAATTGATAATTCTTTGTGTAGAGGAATATCTATGCTTCGTAGGCCTTTGTGAGCCTCGCAATAATTCCATCACGCATTTATTTCTCGCAGCCGCCGGCGTCCTGTTTCCGCATTCGCAATGTCCGCCTTCTTTTTTATAAAAAGAAATTATTCATTAGATGGCCTTTTATTCGCTGTTATTAGGCATTCGTATGATTTCCACATTTTACTCGTAAGATTATTTTTACGCTTCCATTGTTTTTAGTTTTAATGATTTATAAAAAATCGAATTTTCGAAAATTATTATAAAAAATTTATAAAAGCAACAACATATTTCAAATTTTAAAACATTGTTTAATTTCAAAATAAATAAATAAAATAGTAGCAACTTACCACCGTGTCAAGTTTAAAAAAATTCTGAATATAACGTGTCGCCAACTTCTAAAAATGGATATAGTTCTAATAATCGTCCAATTTGCCAACTCATTCATTTTTCTTATAAAAACAATACAACGCACCACTGGCTGTAATCGAATATCACTTTCTATTTCGTCAACTTTGCCCTTTAACAGTATTGTATTGTATGGAAGCAATGTTTTTCTGTTCGAGGACATTCGTTTTTCTTCGTAAAATCATCGTATTAGTTTAAATATACACAGTTATTTTCTATGAATTGTACGAGCCCATGATGCTGCGATGTCGTATAAGAATTGTTTACGATTGGCACGATGAGTAAAGCAAACTGAAATGCCAAAGAGTTGATCTGACCTTCGTCGCGCACGACTACATAACCTTATCACTACAACGTTTTCTATGTGGTCCGTAAAATTATAAAATAAGACTGATAAAAAAATTGGATAGTTTAAAAATTGGAGATTTTTCACAAACGTTATTCGTTATTAATTATAGTAACATTAAAAGTTTGTTTATTTTCTTGATTTCTGCAATTAATACAGCTTCTTTCAATACACTATTCACCAAAAGAAACTTTGTGTCAAACTTATATATAAAAGTATACTTTTATACTGGCGAATATCACAATTGACGAGTACTTTTCTTTGTTAAATCGCGCTATTGCCGTACTGCTGGTATTCAATATACGTCAAAGAGCAGAGTCGACAAATAAGAGGTCGTGTTGTTAGCAAGGAACTTCAAGATTCGTGGGCTAAGGAAGCAAATGGCTGACTTTATGCGTGCGCAACTGCACACCTGCGCGGTCTCTTTAAATTGTAATGTTAATTTACCAAAATACAGGTTTAATAATATTACAAATATTAATATATAATTTACATGTATATTAACATCTATCACCTCGTCGCACAAAGAAAAATTGAATGCAGATAATTATGTATACTGAGAATGAGACGAAATATATAGCTAATATTTGGACGTATTAAAAATAATACAATTTTTTTAATAAAAAAGCAATAGATGCACGTACCTAACTTTGCACTACTAATGCAGGATACTACTTCATTGAAAGGTGATGAAACTTCATTAAAAGCAGCCTCTGAATTCTGATCTATAAAATTTAATACTGATGCTTCTAAATTGAATTATAATTTCATTCTTTTACGTTCGTTTTCTTATAAATTATATTTTTCGACATTTCTAAACAGTACTGTGTAAAAATAAAACTATTTATAAAATATAAAATCACTATTTATTTCCATATATACTTCTATAAATCTTTATCTTAACTAAAATTGTTAGCACAGCTTAAGTGTAAACTGTAAACTACCAGTGATACCACTGCAAGTATACCACAACTGAAAACTGAAATTGTGCGCGTATTCAGTATTGCTAAACTACTTCTGTGCAAGGGGTTTCTGCAATTGCTCACTGTTCCGTATAAATAGTTAATAATATTTTTTTATTACATATCTAATTATTAAAGAAATCAAATGAGAGCGCTAATATAAAATAAACAATCTTCGTAAAAATGGATGAGTAATTTAATAAATAAATAAACGCATAAAACCAAAATGGCGGTATTGTGCAAACAAAAAGCGAATCATTGCAGAAAAGCCTACGGCTGCCTTCGGAATTGCCCAACCGCGTGCGACGTTGGCCAGAATGGCCGGGAAAGCAAGAGTTCGATAAGTAAGGTAGTGGGAGAAGGCCGAGAGAGGTCACGTGACTGATCTCGAAAAGAGAGCTAAAAGGAAAAAGACGGAGCGAGCTACAAGCAGTCAGGTTGGCTGATTGCATCTGCGCAGGAGATCTGTAGCTTTGTTCCCCCGGACCCCGCGCACACGCACAACGGCAGAAGCGGCCGTAAGCGAGTGTGCCGCATATACCGAGCGAGCGGCAGAGAAGCCCCCGGAGAGCCACGCCATTGGGCTGTTTGTCGCGACAGGCGCAATTCCCGGCTGCTGCGGCTAGTGCTGGACTCCTGAGCGGAAGTTCGTCCGCGCCCACGGCGATAAGGATTTCAATTGCTTTCGTCGCCCAGGCGAGTACACACGGCGCGCCGATAAAAAGGCCGTGACCGAATCCCGTCCTGCTGTGGCGCAGCGTCTGCTCCGAAATTACTGGAACGCTTGTAGAGCCACCATAACTACGCGAGGTGAGTGCTGTGTGCCTCCTCGTTCTCTTCCTCGGCCGTCTCGTGCAGATCGTTCGCGCGCCAGCTTTTTTGTCCTGTCTGCGGTAGTTTTTCACTTCGCGCAACCCCTCGCCGAAGCATCGACCCACGCCTTTGGTGCGCGGATGTAGCTCGCGTGTTGGGAGGCAGTGTCACTGTAGTGTTCCACATCGGCTTCGCGCGTGCACGCGGCGAGAGCATGCCCCGTCGGGAAAATTAGACTTTCATTACGGCCATGTATGTATATATTTACCGAGTACAAAGGAATGGATCACGTTTTTTCTATTGCGCCCGCAGATGTGTTTTGTATTTGAACGTCCTGTTTTTTCTTAAACAGTTTCTACTTTCAATTCAATTTGTAGTACTATACAGTAATGTAAAATGTTTTGTTTTGACACTTAATGCATTTTTAATTACAACCTTATAACATTAGGTTAAGCTTAATGTATTTCAGAAAGAAAAGCCATGCTTCGTTCGCCTTGATCAAAACATTTTTGATTTGTATATCAATGATTTGCTCGGATAAGTACTCACGTAGTTTTTACAATTTTTTTTATAGATTTTCAATAAATGATTGAGCAGTATGTACAACAGTGCCGCAATCGACCCCTGGGAGCCAGGTTATGGTCCTTCAGATTCCAGACGTGCACACTCAAATTCTGATTATGAATATCAAAGAGACTACAGGGATAGTCGATCACCAGATTACAATGAGCACAGAGACTTAGACAGGGAAAGAGATCATCGAAGTCCAGACTACAGAAATCACAGGCGAGACAGAGATCGTGAAAGGGATAGATCAAGAGATAGGAGAGACAGAAGTAGAGAAGATCGTGAAAGAAGTTACAGAGAGCGTGAAGATCGCTATGGAAGACAAAGAGATAGAGATTCTTCAGAAAGGGAACGTGAAAGAGACAGAGACAGGGATAGAGACCGTGAACGTGACAGAGACAGGAGACGTGATCGTGATAGAGACAGGGATCGAGATCGACGCTCAAAAAGGGATGAAAGAAGTAGAGATAGAGACGATGAACATAGTCGTGAAAGTTCCGATTATGATCATGAACATATTCGCACCTACAACTCAATGGAAGGAGTTCATTACAAGAATCAAACACCCAACAACACAATTATGATTCGAGGACTTGCACAACATATAACTGAAAATGATGTAAGTGCCTAATATTTATCAGAAAAACATCACTAATTACAAAGCAAAATATTTATGTTTGCCTTTGTTTCATATTGCAGATTCGGCAGGACATTTTAGCTTGTGGTCTTATGCCAAAGGACATCAGGTTGATACGAAAAAAGGACACAGGTATATAAAATATAAGAGTTGGATTTAATAGCGAAATTCGGTGATAACGGTATTTTCTTTTGATTAAGCATTTTTACTTTCTTCGGAATAGTTCCTTAGCTACATTTTGACCACCCAAGATCCTGATCCCTTCTGTTAGTTCATTCCGCTTGTAAATAAATTATTAAGGGCCAAAAGGTAAGTAACGCGCAGCATAGGCGCCGGCTAATCATCTAAATCAACTTAAAAATCTGTCAAAAAATCAGAAATATTTTCATGAGGCACTAAAAAATTTCAATCAAATCGGCGCCTATGACGTTGATTCGCGAGGCAAAACGCTCTTGTAATTAGCAAAAGATACATTGTAAATTAAAAAAATTCGAAAAACAAAAAATTGTAAATGAACATTCAACCGCGCTAGATTCGATCTAGCACAGCTACAAATTAATCGTAAAACGTGAAAAACGTGAAAAGGCAGTGATAAATAAAAAAATATGAAAAACAAATGAAATAAAACAAGAAAAGCAGGGATAACGCTTCGTTCGATCGTTCGAAAACTGAGTCTCTATCAATGGTTGGTGCTGTGTCACATTGCCTGCCCTCTCCGAGTCTCCCAGGCTTTAACGTGGATTAACTCTGGATATCTGTGTATTTGCTCTGTATAGGTGCTTCGCGAGGTTTTGCATTCGTCGAGTTTAACGCGACTCAGGAGGCCGCACGATGGATGGAGATGAAACAGGTAGAATGAAGTTCAATCCAGTGTCCCAACCTCTTGATGCGTTGCTCAAAAAGCCGCGCTGACGCCCCGTGGCGCGACAGGGCACGGTAACGCAGTCCGCTGGGCTGCCCTCGCCAGCCCCGGCTGCGCACCTGAATAAAGGCTACTTCCATATACCATACCTTTATTTACTTATCTAGGACACAACATTTTTTTCATTACGACTAAGTTCTTTCATTAACTGATAAACGAGTATTGAGCTGGATCTAAACCACTCCCATCCTCCTTTACTGTTTTTCCCTTCCTTATTAGAATGCCAGTATAAATATGGATCCTCCCTCTCTTTTTGCATGTCTTACTACTGTTACACTGTGTTTCTTACCTTCAACTAAACTAGTGTAGACATCTTCCACACCAGCTCCGCAGATTCCTCCTCTTTCCTTTAGATTCAGCTGCAAGTCTTTATCAGGCAAAAAAGTGCACTTGAAATATGCATAAACGGAAGAATTTTTTTTTTTGTTTGTACATTTTGAAACTACCATCAAACAACGGTTTTTCAAAAAAAAAGCTTTTTTTATCATTTTTATTGTAAACTGTTGTAAATCTTTGAAAAAAAGAAACAAATCTCTTGTACCAAGTAGAACTATTTTGATAGTCCGTCAGCATCAATCAGAAAAGAAGCAAACTTTCGGGAGATACAGAATTGCTGGTCAGGCATTGAACAGGATAACACTGAAATATTCTGTTTCAGGGTGTACTGATGCTGCAGGATCAGTATCGGGCCCTCATGCAGTACAGCATTCCCAAAGATGCCCATGCGGATAAGCAACAATCAAAGAATACCCAAGATTGGCATTGTGTCAAGGTGATTAAAAAACATTTCTTTAACAATTAACCAACTCCCAAAGAAAAAAAAGAGCAGAAATAATTTAATTTATTTTTCAGTGTGGAGCTCATAACTTCAAGAGGCGCGAGACGTGCTTCAAATGCTCGGCATCACGAGCGGAGAGCGAGGAAGGCGGCGAGGGCAGCGACGAGATCAGTCCACACCCGACGAACACCGTGCTCCTGCGAGGCCTCGACGTCCTCACGACGGAAGACTCGGTGCTCCAGGCGATGAGCACGCTGTCGTCCCAACCGATCCGCAGCATACGCATCGGACGGGACAGTCTGACCAACACCTCGCGCGGCGTCTGCTACCTGGAGATGGCGAACGTCGTCGACGCCATGTACCTGCACACTGCCCTGTCGAAACAGGGCCTCGTGGTCGACGGTCGCAAGGCCGAGATTGGTTACTGCAAACTGCAGCAGGTGTCGGGCGCGGGCTCCTGGAAATCGAACGACGGTAACCACCGCTACACCCTCGAGGACGTTGCTCAGTTGGCTGAGTACAGTGCGAATCTGTACGCGAAAACGCCCGCACAGAAAGCCCACTACCTCCAGTATTACACGCAGTACTACCAAAACCAGATATCGCAGGGCACCACGATATCGGTGCCCGCGCTTAATCAAACGGACCGCGTCAATGCCGCTGCGGCTGTGGCCCAATCAGCTATACAGCAGCTGCAAGCGTCGAGGAAAATAAGCGATGCGGAGGAAATGAAGGGCAGACCGACACCCACTGCTCCGAGCAGCACTTCCTTGGCCACTGGAAGAGTTCCCGCCCACTCGAACGATGGAAAAGTTTACGGTATCTTTCTTTTTTTTCACTACTAATGCTTTCACTAATAAAACAATAGATTAATAATTTTTTTTTTTTTTTTTATTATACGAAAGGAAGCAAAGATGTACTAAAAGAAGAATTTTCCTCAACAGCTGTTCCAGACGTCAGTACGTATCACTACGATGAAACTTCTGGATATTATTATGATCCAAGTACTGGATTGTATTATGATCCAAATTCCCAGTACTATTACAATAGTCAAACACAACAATTCCTCTATTGGGATGCCGAAACGTTATCGTACAAACCTGCACAGCACAGCGGTGTAGCTGCTCAAGCAGCAGCTACGAGCACTAGTAACAGCAACAGTAACAATAGTAATAGCGCCGTACTGGAAGGAGCACCTACTACCTTACCAGGAGCCACGGGCGTTGACGCTTTAGGTGATGATAAGAAGAAAGAGACGAAACAAGACAAGGTGAAAGTGGCTAAAAAGATAGCCAAGGACATGGAGCGATGGGCCAAGACCCTAAACCAGAAAAAGGAGAATGCCAAGACTAATTGGACTTCCGACTGTCCGGGTGGAGAGGGTCACCAGAGCTCTTCAGTCGGAGCTGCTGATGCAGGCTACGCCATTCTCGAGAAGAAGAGTCTTGCCTCTGCAGTATACCTTGACGAGGACGATCTTGCTGGAAATAATGGTCTAGTAGCGGCCTACGGTGGCGGTAGTGACACCGAGGAAGAAATCGAAGACGTCCAGCAGGAAGAAAGACAACACACCGATTGGAGTAAACTTGCCTGTTTGTTGTGCAAACGACAATTCCCAAGCAAAGAAGCCCTCGTGCGGCATCAGCAACTTTCCGACCTACATAAGCAGAACCTCGAAAATTGGTATCAAGTGCGTGGTCTCGATCCGAACGATCCTCAGCAGCGTAATAATAAATACAGAGACCGTGCCAAGGAGCGCAGAGCTAAATATGGTGAACCTGAACCACCACAGCCCAACAGGTTAAAAGAGAAGTACTTGAAAACAAGGGGAGAAGAGATTAATGCTGTTTACGAAGAGCCGACGAGAGCTGGAATAGGCTCGGACAATGTGGGAAATAAACTGCTACAAAAGATGGGTTGGAGCGAGGGTATGGGCCTTGGAAAGACTAACCAAGGCCGCACCAGTATCATCGAGACAGAGCGACGAGTGCCGACGGCTGGACTTGGAGCTAAATCCTCCTCTTACAACGCGCTACCCGGAGATACGTACAAAGACTGTGTTAAGAAAATGATGTACGCGCGATACCAAGAACTTTCCGATTCGTAATTTCTTCTCATTTTTTTATGCGTAACGGCTTCAATTTGTACGTAGGGTATATTATGTATGTCATTTCTAAAAATGCGAATATTATTTCGTCGTAATTGTATATACAGTAAGCCAACAATACTGTAAGTACTTCATCTAAGAAGTAATAAGAGTAAAAAGTAACAACAACCGCACAGAATCTAGATTCTGTTTAAAAATGTTGAAATCAATTTTATCGACTACATTAAAATCAAGTTTTCAAACTTTGCAGTAATAAACTAATCATGTATTTACTTTTATTTGATCAATTTTCATTTATAATTTGTAAAATTTAAACATAAAATCTGTGGATGTACGTTTATTTTATAATGTTTGTATTGTTCTGGGTATCACATACAATGAAATTTTAATAATTTTTTTATTTTAACTGTGTAATCCCATTAGGCGCAATACTGCTGTTACATTTGTGTATTTAAAAAAATAAAAACAGTAGTTACATTTCTTTAAATAGTGTATCGTTTTACAAGTGTATTTGCATCACACTTTTGACCTAGCTACTTAAAAACCGCTAGTATATACTTAAAAATTTTAAGTAACTGAATTACATCACTAGAAGTCATTTGAACATTTATGCAATAGCATAATTATAACAAAAATATCTTTCTACATAACTTAAATATAAAATTATGCACTTTTTCTTTAATGAGTGTAAACAAAATTTCAAATATCTACAATGCTTCTATCAATCATTATTGAACAGGTACACATTTGGTTACAGTATTTCTATCCTAAATATGGTACTCAAATCGGTCTTTATTTAGACATAGGTTATTGTAATTAATAAATCTAAATAGAAAATGTTTTTTATTCCCTTATTAAGAAATGTTATTTAAATATAAATTAGGATGTAAATATCAATTGCTAAAATAAACCTTAATAAACACAGCTATTTTAAGATCAAAAACATTTTGTACTTTTTTTAGATTTGTATAGAATAATTTTTAAATTGGTATTGATTTACATACTTTTAGATTTTTATATATTTCAAAAAGATTCATCATTTAATAATTTCCATACAAATTTTTATCATTTTTTTTTACCATAAATCTAATCAAGTAAAAAAATGTTATTTGTTAAAGAGGAATAATAAACCTAGTAATGAATCTATTTGAAATTTAAAAACAAATAAAAGGAGTCTCAAAACGTCGAAATCAATGTCCATTAAAAAAATTATTCAATGCTGAATATAAAAGAACAATATGTAAAAATTCTTTGATCATTAAGCTACTGTATATATTAATTTAATTATCGACATTTAAAACATGCGATTCACATTCAAATAAAGTTTTTATTTAATAATGAAATAACAAAATGTATTCCTATCTGTATTTACTAATGACATTAATCTTTTTCTAAATAGATGATTATTTGATTGCCTTATTTGGGATAGAAGTACCTTAAATGGATGTCAGGCATTGATCAAATGCAATATGTAAGGAACAAATGTGGTAAAAGTCTTAAACTTAAATAAATCATTACCTAATTAGTACCAACTCACATAAATTTCAAATATCACCAGCTGAGTTATTTGCAATAAAAAAGTTATTAAATGTCAACTAGAATCCAAGAATATAAAGGTCTTAATTGATGGTTTAGCACATTATATTCAAGATCACTAATTCCATCTGTGTCAAACCTTCTTGATCCACTCTCTAAATTAGTGAATCTTGCACTACTTGGGACTTCTTTCTTGTGCGTTAACATATAATACTGTGCTATGTTAGGGCCAAACCTTGTTACCTAAAAATAGTAATGAATCAGCCTTTCTCTTAAAAACAGTAATCAAATTATAAAAGTTTATTTTTAATAAATATCTAAAATAAGGTATTTTTAAAACCTCCATTGAAAAAGAAATTAATTCTTTAATTCATAAACATCTAACGTTTAGTAGTAATACTTACTGGCAAGCCTTTACTTTGCAGTCTACCGTAGAAATCATCGTCTTCTCCACCCCATCCAAAATATACGTTGGAGAATCCGTTCACCTTTTCAAATTGTTGTCGCGTAAGGGCGATAGCACCTCCAAATAAACCAGTATAAGGTAGATTATACCTGAAGGTATTGACGCTTGAACTCATGTGCCTTGGCATCTTGGTACACGCATAAATATTGTCTAGATTTTGAGGAATGAGATCAATGTCTTGAAAAATGAAACAGTGGAAGTCATTGATCTTTGTAGCTTCGGCGAAACCAACATTAAAGAGCTTGGCTCTGTTGAACTCTTTGGTTTCACTCTGCTCGATTACAAAAATCCTATAATCTAACTTCTGACTCTGTAAAAAGGGATGAATATAGTTCATAAATATCTTCAATTGATTCTGACGATTCCTGTAGGGAAGAATTATGGCCACACTGTAGAGCGACTGACAGTCGCTCGGCTTCCACTGTCCGCCCGGCAGAACGGCCAGCCTTCGGGCCAGAGCGGCGGGATCCTCCTTCGGATTTTCATCCGGATACAAAAGCTGGGCGCTGCCTTTGTTCGTAATACTGAAGGTGCACGCATTGCTCTTGGGCGAGTAGGCCCGCTCGAGCTCCGAGGGGATGTCCTCGGCCTTGATGTAGCTGTAGTGCGAGGCAAAGCGCGCGGGGTGCAGGCAGTAGCAGAGCACCAGCATCGCCGTGATGGAGCACGACAGGCCGCGGGCGTACTCGAGCAGGAAGCCGAGTATCAGCCTGTAGCCGTTCATTAACCTCCGCACGGCTCCGAGCGCTACCGCCGCGACGATCCGCGACATTTGGCCCTTGACCCCTTGACACCACGCGGCTCGCTCACTCCACTGGGCACCTGCTGCGACTCGATTTTGTTTTCACTGCACCCATTGTCTGCCGCGGTTCTCTCGCCATCGTCATGCAGTATTCTGCGAACTTGGGTCGAGGTTGAGGTCAGTGCGATGGACAGGTGACAACAGCTGAGAGTAAGTATTCTTTGAGATGTTTATATTATATGTATATACTTTTAAATGCACTGAGCGATGCACTGCTTGCTTGTGCGTGCGGTGCGTTATTTTTGCCGCCGGACTTGATCGAGGTGAAATGCGAAACGGCGCATGCGCTATTTATTGTTGAAATCGATTATATCTGAAACGGATTCCTATACTAGGATTCCTACTCCATGAGTATCGCTTTGTATTCTTATCAGAGTACTTCTATTGGTTGATCGACTATATCAGCTGTACATGCCGGCAGCGTTATAGCTGCGATAACATTCAAAACTTACCTATATTAATTTTTTACTACTTTTTGACGATATGTCATAATCACACGTCCGAAAAATTTATGAGGCGATTATTTTTCTTAGATCTATTTAATTTAACGTTTTTATAAACTAAAATTTAAAATATTTTTATGTCAGAAGCAAAAGCATTTTTGTGAATATCGAGTGGTGATTTTTATTTTTTATTTTCTTTAAATAAATTTCAATTGCCTCTGTGGGGGACTTCTGACGGTGACTTGTTACGTGATCGATAAATTTCCGCAATCGCTCAAAAATAACCACACGTGTCCGCCAATATAACGCTGCTTTAAGTCGCGATAAGTACTTATTGAAATTTATTTTATGCTGATTTGTCGTCAAGGATGATTCAATTAACAAAAACCAATGAGTAGCTAAAAAAATGTAATGATAGATTTTTAATAGAATGAAAAGATATTTGTTCTGAGTTAATCTATTTTCATTTAAATATTTTAACTTTGCAACATTATAATAACATATTATTTTGAACAGGATTGTTTCACATAAATAGACTTTTTTCTGTTGATTTATAAATTTATAACATAGTACATTAGTTACATTGATCAATGTCAATGTACTAAAATAGCTCTTGATGTCATTTGCATTGGTTTTTCAATATCTACTTTAGGTATATTCAATCTCTGAAAGACATCCAAGGCATCTTCTACGAATTTATCAACCATTTCGTTAGAATGTTTCGGTGTAGGCGCTAATCGTAATCTTTCTTCCCCTTTCGGGACTGTCGGGTAGTTTATTGCTTGTACATAGTGACCTTTTTCCTTTAACATTGTATCAGCAATTTGGCTGCAGACCAATGGATCTCCAATCTAAGTATAAATATAAAACATAAGTAATATAGATTATATAATTATTAAGTAAATTTAAGATAAGGTATCATTACTTTTATTGGAATGATATGTGAAGGTGAAGAAATAACAGGAAGTCCGGCTGCTCTAAGATTAGATTTCATGTAAGCTACAGTTTTTTGGTGTTCTGCTCTTAATGCTCGTCCTTCATCAGATGCAAGAACTTCAATTGATGCTAAAGCTCCATAAAGAACAGTAGGTGGTAGCGAAGTAGTAAAAATAAATCCTGCTGCATAGCTTCTCACCATATCTATTAATTTTGAAGAACTAACAATATATCCTCCTATATTTCCAAATGCTTTTCCTAGAGTACCCGATATTATATCCATTTTTGGTAAACACCAATCTCGTTCCCCTACACCAGCACCATGAAAACCATAAAGACCCACAGCATGCACCTCATCAACAAAAGTTAATGCACCATACTTGTGAGCAACATCACACAATTCTTCATGTGGTGATATATCACCAGACATTGAGTGAACTGTCTCAAAGGCAACTATTTTTGGAATATTTTTATCTACTTTTGATAGTAGTTCTTCTAAATGTGCAACATCATTGTGCCGGAAGATATGTTTTGGAACATTGCTGTTTCTTATTCCCTGTATCATAGATGCATGATTCCCAGTATCAGAAAATATATGACAACCAGGTAGGCTCTTCGCTAGAGTAAACAAAGTTGAATCATTAGCTACAAAACACGAAGTAAAAAGCAATCCAGCTTCTTTTTGATGAAGCCGAGCTAATCTTTGCTCCAACATCTCATGGCCCATAGAATTGCCAGAAATGTTCCTGGTACCCCCAGCACCAGCTCCATACTTGTCTAATGCTTCCCGCACAGCATTGGTTACTTCAGGATGACGAGACATTCCGAGATAATCATTGGAGCACCACACAGTAATAGGCTTCTCACCCCAAGAATATTCCACAGCTGCAGGGAATTCTTGCGCCAGGCGATTGACCTTCTTGAACACCCTGCAAATCAGTCAATCGATGAACAAACCCATCGGACAACCAAGAAAAGTACCAGGACAAAAAAAAATTACCTGTAAGAGTGGTCCTTCTTCTTACGCATGATCTGCTCATGGAAGAAGTCATCGTACTGAAAAGTATCCTTGGGGTCATTGGTGAGGCTGATGACGTCCTCCTTGACGGCGGAGCTGGCCTCCTTCACAGCATCCCTCTCCTTCGAGAGAAAGGGACACTTGTTCGCGCTCGGGTCGGCGGACAGCGAGTCGATCTCGTTCTCCGGGCTGGCGGGCGCCGAGTCCGCCAGTGTACTCGACAGCCTGGACATGACGGGGCAGTGCTGGCGGTAGTTCATGATGACCGAGGCTCCGTAGTTGCGGACGTAGTTCGCCGAGAGGCGAGTCAGGAACGGGCACGGCATGCTTGCTGTGCAGAAAGCGACTGGTTAGCACTTATCAGCTCCGCGCGCCTCGAAAAGAGAAAGTGTAAGAGTACACGGCGAAATCAAGAATGACTCTCACCTGTCTGGCTGCGGCAGCTGCTTTGAAGAACGCAGTGACGTGCGAGCTGCGAACAGGAAGAACAAACGGTCCTGAATAAACGCTTTATCGCTCGTCGAGGGCCAATTGAACGGCCCGCTTGCGAAAATGGAGCAAGGAGACGACGGAGCGACGGTGGCACCGCGAGCTGCTCAGCCCGAGATTCGAGCGCAACTGCGGGAATAGCCAGACGGGTTTCTACTACTTAGATATATAATCGTGTGCGTGCGAGGACCGCTGCGATATTCGGATGGTGTGTGAAGAGCGACTAGAGCGGGAGCACATGTGCAGCCAGTTATCCGACCGCCACCTCGTGTGCGAGTGTGGAACATGTGTGTGTGTGGCCGCAGATACGTGTGTGTATATGCATATGCAGCCGAGAAAACGTCACGCGCTTACGCCGAGCACTGACCGACTTTTAAAAGATCGAGCCGCTCGAGCTTTCGTGGGCATTGTTGAATAATTACCGGAGGACAATTTATATATACTCTTTGTTTATTTATAATCGCCGCTACTTACACCCCCACTACGCGCATGCGGGATTACAAGCTGGAGCCGCGAAGGATAATAATACGTTTCCTCGAGCGGTGCACCGATTTGGAAAGTTGCGCAACTTAAACTCTCAACTATTTACATTTACATTCCTCAAACTTTTACTCGGTTTTAAGTCCATAAAATAAAAGAAATTGACAGGTTTGTTCACCGACAAAAGAATTTAGACAATTCATTATTTTGTTTCATTACATAAATGACTAGTTTTTACTTAATTATTAATATATTGTATGAAAAGTTTTAATTTCTTTCGAAAGTTATTACGAGTAAATTTCTAATCTGTCTAAATATTTTTTAATTGTTTATTGTCTATTGCTAAGATAATAAAGTTTTAAATTAAATTATCAGTTGATTGCAGCTCGACAAAAAACCTTGACCGTTGCATTTCCATTATCTTTTTGTGTAAGTCAGTACAATAAGAGGAAAAATTTCGAAAGGCAGAGAACTATAAATCGAAATTTTTTTTTCCTTTGGAGTCAATTAAAAATACAATCTTTTATTCAAGGATGTTGAGGTGGGCTAACGTCAGTAGGTATGTGCGAAAGATTTTAATTGAGGGGCACTCGTGATTCGAAAAGGAAAGGAAGCAAGCAGTCGAATGTAAGCAATATTGCCATCGACGTAAGACTCGATTTATCTGTCGTAATGAAAACAGGTATTTCTCTCAGGCAATATGCATTATAATAACTGAAACATACTTTTGATGTCATTCTAACTTGCATTTAACTCCAATTTTAACGACTTTTTAAACAATTTATTTAAGAAAATACTACTTAGTAAATGATAAAATAAATTAACTTCAAGTTGTTGTTGATTTAGTCTAGTGTTTTTGAAAATTACAGTGTGGATGAGTGTTTGTGTGATATTTTATCATCGAACAATTATTTTTTTCTTTACAGTTTATATTTTATTATCAAACTAGGAAAATTTGCAAAAGTCAAGGTAAAATTTGAAATTTAAATTAAATAAAAAAAATTATTGGTATAAATTAACAAAAGGAAGTCTTAAATTAAGTTTGAGGAAGCTAAATGCCAATTAATTGTCAGCAGTTTTTTTTAAACTAATGAGTTAGAGCATGACTGATCTGATTTTCTTTCTTATAATTCTCACATAATATAAATATTTTACATTTTTGGAATTGCATTGAATGAATTAAAGCAAACGTCAAAACAGTGCGCTTCTTGAAGTATACATTAGACAAAATTAGAATAATTCATTGTATTGATTAAATTTTAATTTACATCTTTTGAAAATTTTATCATTGTTTCTTTTTAAAACGTCAAAATTTAAATACCTATTAACTTGTACGTATTTTCGTAATTTTGATAAATAAGAAATGTTTATTATACGGAAACAAAATCGAGTATCAAAGGTAAAATGATTGCAAAAGTATTAGTAAACTTTGATATGTTATCGTCTCCAGTATAAAAACATAAATTTTAACTCAACTTTTGAAATTCAAATTACCACACTGGAAAGAAACTGTATTTTTGGATCAAAGACTACTGAAGTCATTTTTAAAAATGAATGAAAAATATTTTACAATTTCAAACTATGCAATTCAAACAACGTTTCAATGTATTTAAGGAATTTAGAAATTTTTTTAAACTTAAGATACAAATTTTTCAGATAATACTTAAGTTGATAAACTTACCCAAGAACACGAAGTTATTCGCGAGTAAGCATGTGCCATACCGCAAAAAATTGGAGATTCAACTTTGTTTCGATTTTAATATATATACAATTGTTAAATAATTTAGAATACCCGCCGTAAAAATTTGACTAGTAAAATGAATCGAACCAAGACAACGTACTCCCAGCAAAATGAAAGACGGACAAAAAAATAATTTAGAAAGAGAAGGTAAAAGTTAAGCGAAGACCTCGAGGTGACCGGCTCTACGCGTTCTCCGCGTGAGAGTCGAGCGACTGACTGGCGGACGTTTCACCGAGCACGGATGGACTCGCTAAAAGTCGCGGGGATCGGACAGCGCGCGTGGGGAGGCCGTCGCTTTCCGCAAACTCATGCCACGGTGCCGACATTGGTGCGCGCGTCAAGCCGATCGGCTTTTTAATGGAAAATCGAGATGCTAATAGCGCCGCCGGGCTTTCTCACGTGTGCGGGACTCACGCGCGCGCCGCGCCGTTTTTGCCTCGCTTCCGTCATCGACGACCGGCTCGTTGTGCATCGGGGATTTTTTTTTTTTTTGCGTTATAGTTGGACGCTATTATGAGGGGTTTTGCGAATTCTATCACGCTACGAGTTTTTTTTTGCGTCATTAGCTCGCGTGAGAATTGTACGTGGAGATATTGCACAAGAGAGTTTTGCAAAAAAAAAATTCGAGTTACCGCAGATAAATTACATCGCTTTTAATGACCTTAACGAGTTTCTCTTTTCAGAATTTTTGTGGATGCAATTATATCTGGCGGGCTCGGTGAAATTGACTGCTTTGCTGTGCATTGTTGAGAGCAAAGAAATCTTTTACTAACGAAAATATATAATAGTTTAAAAATAATATGAATCAGTATTTACGGAGGCTGTCACTTTATTATCTGATTCTATTTTTACTTAAGTCATCGTTACTTAATCTGAAAATAGCGATATCATCGCGGGAAACACATAACACGTTAGCTGCATTTTGAAATCTAAAATCAAGATTTTAATAATGAGATTTAACATCCATACCTCATAATCAAGATCCACATGTGTACAAGTAATTAATTTGTTCTAAAAATTATACAAAAATTTTGTTGAGGTCTTGTAATAATTATGGACTATTGTTTTGTATAGATAAAAGGATGATTATAATTCATCTACATAACGACCGTCATAATAATTATTAGACTTCAAAACAATTGTTGTTTAAGTTTTAGATAACACAAACAATATTTTAGAAAAAATTTTACTTGTTCCATATAAAGTCGATCTTATATAGTGTGGGTAACTCAAGCCACAAATAAAACAAATTGAAATTTACAAATTATTAAATAAAATAAAAAAATATATTAAATAAATATTAAAAAATTAAGGTAAAAATTTATAATCTTTTAAATCCTTACAAACGTTTGAAAATTGTTTCTTAAAAATTTAAATGAAAAATGTATATCTCACCATTTAATCTTATTATTGTTGAGAAAATACAACAAATTAGTTAATCTACCTTATATTAAAGATATGCATGTAAATATACAAGCAGTATCTGATTTTTGTTTTTTATGTTGAATAATTTATTCGAATTTTTCATTCATTGAAATTTTCCAGTTAAAAGTTCTCGTTTCCGCCTTCGAGACGTCTTTATTCTATTTCTATGCAATCGGCGTTCACGATCATCTACGCGTTTTTCCTCAAGGGGGTTCACTATTGTAATATCCTCGAAAAGCATTTAACCTCAATCAGCGTTCGTGATGTCCTCTTCATTGGCTAAAATATGAAATCCGAGACATGCAATAATAATAAATAAACCGCATGGCATGTTTTCCGCGCGTTAATCTGAAATGAGTAAAGCGCATGTTCAAAATGCATAAATTTATGCGGACTTTTAATCAAGTATTAGGGAAGAGGATATTTTGTTAATTAACCCATCAATTTGTAACCCTAATTTGACACGAAAATTTAATTTAGTAAATGCGCTTTGATTAACGTGACAAAGCTAATTTTAATTTAAATAAACTTTGAAACTTGATTGACTGCTGGTAAGGTGGATTGCATTTATAGCGGAGAAAGATAAATAATTCCGAAATAAACACAATTTTTCCTTCAATTTCTGTGACTGATAAAACAGAACTTGCGAGCGTCATGCCGATAAGTGAGTTTCCGAACAAATTTTTCAAGCGACTCGAGCTTTTGAAAGCTCCGCGCGCCAAAGCACCCGAGCGGATTAAAAATGAAGCACCGCTCCAACCCTATTCCCGCAATTTGCGTGCGCCAAAAATGTTAGCCGTCGCGAAAAACGGAATAATCGCGCACCTTAAAGATGAAACTAACGAATAAAAGCCTAACTCAGCAAAAGGTGTGCAGCGCAGTAAATCGAATTAGAGTCGATCGCAGCGAACGCCAGAGAAGAATGGGAAGAGGCGCGGGGAGGCGGTGGGAGGTAAAGAAGAGGTCGAGGGCTCCGTCGGCGAGGGCATGGACCTCTGACGGGGGCGCGAGGCCCGCGCGATCGATGCCTGCGCGGCTCGTCCTCCTTTTCCCCTACTCGCGGGGTGGCGTCGCGAAAAAAGCCGAAGCGGGGGGCGCGCTCGGTCCAAGGGAGGGAGTGAGGCGGTCACAATGCGGACCTTTCGGCGTCGGCGCAGCCGGATCGAGGACCTCCCCCCCCGATCTCGGGTGTACGGCGGGATAGGAGAACTCGCGCGCGGGACCCCCCCTGCTCTCTGCTCGTCCTTCGGCCCCCCGCGGCCGCCTAGCCGGAGGAATAGTGCACGCAGCGGATCGCGTTTGTGCACCCGCAGAGCCACGGGAACTCGCCTCGCCGCCGGATCGCCGCACCTCTCCGTCCCTTTTGTCGCTCGTCGAGCGCGCCTTGTCTGACCCTCTGCGTCGTAGCCCGCGGCTCGTTGTCGGTACGGACGTCTCCAGCGCCGATCACATAGGTGAGTCTCTCGATTATGGACGATTCCGCGCACCTTCCTTTTTGCCTCGTCGCGCGGGGGCTTCTTCTTTTTTTTTGGTTAAACTGTGCCAAGCGGGGGTCAATCGCCTTGCTTGACCTCGCTTCTTTCAGCGCTGTGTCTTTGTTCCACGCGGAAGTCGCTCGCGTGAATCTGACTGCGATCAGCTGTTGGCACAGCGCTGCGCTTTGCGCTGCAATCGTTCACGGAGTTTGTTGCAACGTTAAAATATTTTCATTTCGCATCCTGTTACCAATGTTGTTATACATTCACTTAAAAATTATCGCATTTTTAAAAAAAATATCAAATCATAAAAACGACAAATATTACAAGAATTCAGGAAAAATACGTCTCGCTGTCACTTTAGATTGATATAAAACCAAGTAAACAGATAAAACATCAAGTGGTCGTTCCAAATTCGTCAGTTTACGTAACCAACGGAGACACAGTTTTTTTTTCTCGCTCCAGCGTTATATAGCGAAGCCAGCGGCGGAGGCTCCGAAGACCTTGCGCGTCTCCCGAGAGCCGCCGGAGGCACGGCCCGTTATTTTTCACGATTGGCCGGTGCCGCGGACGCGCTCCCCATCAAGTGTCAATTGGTCGCAATTCCACGGGTGACGTCCGCGTCGGGAGCCGCGCAGACGGCACAATCGCCGCGCCGCGGCTCTCTCTCGGCCCGGCGATCGATAAGCCCCGTCTACGTGTCTCTCCGGGACACTCGCTCGATTACTGCTTTGGCCCGCGGCTGCGTGCGTAATTTTTCTTTTTATTGACCGAACCGCGGCCAGAGGTCGAGTCGACTTCAGTATTCCCCTCGCGCCGATCTTCTCCACGAGTTACACGTGCAGCCAAACTGCCGCGCGCGGAGAGCCGCGCAGTCGGGTATTTATATCCGGCAGTACTTCTGTCCACGCATCCAGGACCATTCGTATGCCGTAATACAATAATTTACTCTGGGTACTTCGCCGCCTTGTTTTTCTTCTGCGCCATTCGTAATGAAGAGGCAGCCTTCGTCGTGCTTTAGATCTAAAGAAAGGATCGGAGATTAATATTTAATCTTTCCACTCGTAAATATTTACCCCGCTTTGTGCGCGGCATTTTTAAAAAGCGTTTTAGGTGATTCGAATTCATTGCGCTCCACCTCGTACGTTTCATCTTATTTCCGTTAAACTTTGTGTCAACAAGGAAGGATCGAATGAGTAGCTTTGGAAATTCCTAGTTAAATTAAAAAGTATAGGAAATTTTTCGTAAAGAAATCCCGTGGATATATTGACTCTTCTCTAATCCATTTACTGAACAAATAATCGACTGGGTAAATATTTAATCTCAATAAGCTGCTACATCATTCGCGATTTTCATTAATAAGACAGATAAAAGCCTGTGTAAAAAATAATCAAAAAAGAATGTTGCGCAGATACGGTGGTAGTATAATACTTAAGAAAGTGTTCGGCCCATCAAGGGGTGGTTTCGGGGATGTGCGTCGCATCTTCTCCCGTGCAGGCGCGATGTAAACAAACGCGCCGCGAGTGCTTGCGCAACTACAGCATCACTAGTCGCGCATGCGAATCCGGCGCGGCCTTCTGCTCTGCCGATTGATGCCTCGGATCAGAGCCGAGCTCCGCTGAAACTTGTTTGATTGATAACCCATTCGTGGCCGGACTCGAGATTGCGCTCCGAGGATTACGCCGGCTAAGCTATATACAGAGTTCGGGAGAAAAGCTCCCAACACCCACGGCCATCGATTCCTTGCGGCAGCGAATTCACCCTCAAGGACGCGCCGATACGACGCGGTACCAAGGGCTTTTTTCTCATTTGACCTTTTTTTTTCGTTATTTCGGCGTGGCACGATTGCTGCGCAAGTTCTGCACGAAAGCTCCTTGAAGAAATAAGTACTTCTTTTAATTAGAAATAAAGATAATACGCAATCGCATCCTTTTTCATTAATTTATTGAAGAAAAATATTTTGGTTTCACGTTGTATAAAGGCTATATGAATCTTTTCGTGCGTCACCGCCTTTGCGCAGTTTTGCTAAGCCCTGGCGAATTACGATTAATAAAGCCTCGTGCGTCACTGAAATGCACTTGTAAGTATATATGCAGTATGGAAGTTTCGCATTGCCAAAAATTACACCGAATGAAATATATTTCAGTGCCGCAGTAACTAACAATGACAGCGCGAGTGTTTCCTTTCGTCAAATCAATAGCCCTTCAAATTGCGGCCCGTCAAAATAAATTAACCGCAAAATTCCCACTTAAAATTTCAGTAGAAACAGCCCGGTACAATTAGACACCTGCAGGCTCGTCTAAACGCTCGGCAAGAACAACGGCTGCTTTTCACAAGAGCAGCCTCAGCGCGGACTTGTAAAGCGAGACAAAGAGTATTGTCAGCGTTAAACAATCATCCGTGTCGGGTCGCTTGCATTTTTCACCTTCGTGCGTCAGCGCGCACCTAAAAGAAATCGCGTATCGGGCGTTCTGTACGAAAAATCGTGAGCGTGCGAAACTAACGATTACTTTAATTCGAGCGAAGGAGAGAAATATTTGCGGCAATCGCGTACGACTTTCCAGCCTATCTGGCGGCCGGCGCGATTGACGCGCGCGCACTCGGTCTATCGGGATTTGAGCATTGTAATTGGGTCACGTTTGGCGCGATTTCTCGCCGCAGACCACGTGCTGCAGCGCGCCGCGCTCCTTACCCGCGGGTGCATTCGCGGCCGCTAATCGCCAATCGAGAAATTTTTTTCTCCTCTTTACAAACTTTTACCTCGACTCTTTATCGGAGCCGCTTAGACGAGCGAAAAATAACCGGCCGTCGGGGAGGCTTACGCAATGCGGGTCGCCGCTGGGAGAACAAAAGCCTCGTAAAATTCGAAAATAACCATTATTTTTCTTGGGCTTACATAAAAATAAGGCAGTTCGCCGGTGGCACGACGCATCCCCGTGCGCGTCTGTTTGCTTACATTCGAAACGGCCGATAAATTGCCTCGGCGCTCCCATCCTTTCCCCGGCCAAGATGGACCGAACCATTTTGATCGCGTTTATTCTGTGCTATATAGAGCGCGTTCGCGCTGAAAGAAAAAAAAACACGTGTATTCCGCAAGCACCGTTAGCCCGTGGAAACGGCGCGAAGGTGAGCATAGCTACAATAATAGAGAGAAGGAAGGTAGGGAACGACTGCGCGACGAACAAATAAGCGTATCGAAGGCCGGATATCACGTGAACGCGGCGAGATCTTTACACTGTGTGTGTGTTTGTGTGCCTGCAACGCCAAGTGCACCTACGTGATTCGCGTTTTAAGCCGTAGGATATCCTCCGCGACTTTTCTGCAGCCGCTTACTCAATGTCCGAGGCTCTAGGATCAATTATGTTGCTGCCTTTTTTTAATGCCCAGGCAATAAAAATAGTTAACGTAACTTGTGAATTAGTAACGGAATGCGATTTAACAGCCTGCAGACTTGACAATAGACGAGTGTAAAATAGGGACTTGTATAACTCAACCTTCTAATGGATTTTTATATATGGCTAACTACAAAGGCTATTGTTTAGACTCCTTTTTAATTTTAATAAAAGCAAGGATGTAACAGACCGATTTCGCTACAAAAAAAAAAACAAGAATCAACCCGTAGCTTCAAGAAATCTAAATTTTATACTAAATTTTATGCCTAGTTCGAATGGATATAAATTTCATTACGATAAATGCAGTACATTAAATTTAAAATCTCAATATTCGACATTTATTTGTATTAGATAAATGTCGCATGTGCACTTTCGAAAATGAGTCATTCTGATAAACTGATAAAATCTACACTTTTAATATTTACTTAATTCCAAAAATAGCAATTTTCACACCCTAATATTTCAAGTACCACTAGACTATCAATTAATTTTAATCATCGTACTTCATATTATAAATAGTCGACGAAACTAAACGTATGAAAGAATCTCGCAAGGTATGTTTTTGATAAGCCACAGAAAAATTCAATTGAGTTATCTTACAAATGATAAATTTTTCTGCCCGAGTTTAAAATAATCTAAAAGCATTTGGGTACACTCATCTGTTGTTCAAGTTTCACCGTAAAGTGCGACCAAGTTTTGTTTTGCAAACTACTAATAAAAATGAGTCTGCCTATCAAACATTTCCATCCTCTTGTTTATCGGGGACAAAAAGCCGTGTTGTTTTTTCGCCTACGTGACCCAAGACACGGGACAACTATTATAAATACTCATCATCAATGACCATTATTCGAAACTAAACGGCCGTTGGCTTATATGCATTGTCGCAAGTATCAGCAAAAAATTCGAGATTTCTATTCTCGTGCAAAATTAACAGGAGCAACGTGCACGCTTGAAAAACCGTCCTCGTTATCACCTACTGATAATTAATTGAAGTCGGCCTTAATTCGGCAGCTAGACGGATTAGGAGCTCGACATAAGTGTCGCGCGGCGAAAAGTCCGGCCGAGCGCATAATCGACCGCGTCAGCTGCCGCGGCTCTTTTTTTACGCGCGCGACAGGTCGATTCCGCGGCACGCCGCGGCCGCGTGCACACCGTGCAGTCCAGCTGATGCTCAGGCCGCGTCGGGCTTTCTTTTTTTGTGTCGCGCACGCGCACCCATTTAGATATACCAAGGTAAACAATTTTCGCATCTTGTTTTAACCTCGCGCGCGCATATACCTATCAATTTATCGGCGCGACTTCCTTATCAATATTCATAGATTTTACGCGTGAACGAGTCGCGTGGATAATGCAACGTGTGGAATCGACAAACTTTGCTTCGCGATTTACTTTTGTACTTTAGTTCTTTGTTTAAGTTATTGTGGCTGATTTCATTGATTTACCTTATCTCGGTCTTCCTTTCTTGATTCAACGAGGTGAGACACTTTTTAGATCGTCGACTACACTCGTAAGTGTAATTAACGTGAGATAAGGCTTGTATAATACTGGGAAGTAGAGTAAAAAAAGTTTTGTTAATAATTAGTTTATGCGGAGTGTAGTATCGATTTATATTCAATTGATTAAAAGCGCATTATCACAATGGCTGAACTAAATACTCTCACTTAATATAATTATTATGAGTTAATTAAGTGCAAATCACTTTGAAAAAACACTTTGAAATTTAATCAATAATCTTTAAAGAAACAATAGTCGACAACTAAATACAGATACTATAAACTCATTTTGTTATAAAAAACAATCCACAGATAATTGTAACATAAATCATATATATTTGATTTTATTTGATTTTAAATTTAAAATTAAAATTAAAATTTTTTTTTTGTGGATTGTAGCTAATAACAATGCCAGGAAAGGTACAATCGAAACAAGAAAAACAAGATGACATCGTAGCCTACAGTGAAATCGCTATAAGAAATAATGCTGCTACCGTTGAATACTGTAGAATATCAATGGCGGCGCTGTCGGGAAGTACAGCTGGCCTTTTAGGACTGACTAGTCTATATGGTTTTGGATTTTACATATTCGCAGTAATAGGATTATGGGCTATGCTGTTAATGAAAGCAGGTGGTCAATGGAAAAAATACTTTGTTAGCAGACAAAGTTTATTAACCAATGGATTCTTTGGAGGATTATTTACCTACATACTATTTTGGACATTCCTTTATGGCATGGTGCACGTTTATTAATGTAAAAAGATGTTTGTTTACAAGTTAATGATGTTGGCGGATATTTCGATAAGTTACGTATTCTAACTGTACATTAATAAGAAACGAGGCTTTAACAAATATATCTCATTGTAACAGAAACCTAGTTGCTTGCAATTATAAACATCCTTCACATTAAATTAAAAAAAAAAGTTAAATCAAATTATTGAACAATTTCAATCGTCAAAGTAAAATCCGCTTCTGTAGGACACGAAGTCCTTGTAACTTTAAAAAAAGAAGCAAGCGGAATAGTAAATGCAAATATCATTAAACAAGAATTGACACCTCCCAAAAGAGTATTTTCCTCGCCCAAGGATGCGGCGCGTTTATCGCCGCGTGTGATGTAAGCATCGCCGTTGCAGTTTCGCGCCGTTTTTCTGTCAACGACCTACTCCAAGGATCGCGCGCGCCGGCCACTCGGTCGAGGCGTGCGCGCCGATCGAAGCGGAAAAAAAGAAACGGGAGCGCGTCCGCAAAACAAAGCCCCGCGACGTCGCAAAAAAAAGAAAGGAAATCGACCGGCTGTAAATAATTTTCGAGATACCGGCCGTCCGAAAAAATGCACGCCTCCCCCTTATCGGTCGGTCCGATTCGTCATGCAACGCCGGGCCGTGTGCTCGGCGAGCTTCGCTCTATTTTTAGAGATCGAGAATACGCACCGAGGAAACGGAGAACATTAATAGTGCTGACATACATTCTTGCCTGTAACGTCCACCTTTGGAGCTTCAATTCGCTGGTCGTTGAGTCGCGAATATTCCCAAGAGTCGCTGTTACGTTGCGAGAAGTTTCGCGACTGCTCTGTTAATAGAGAGGAAAAAATCGCACGTTTTTCTTCGTGAAATTACCTAACGACGCTCGTGGAGTAATTGAGCGACTCTCGCAGTATTGCACAAAGTGATCGTTTGAGCAATTTTCGTAATGCAGTGAGCATAATGGCTTTTTAATTCTTGCAATTTTGTTAAGAAAAATTCCTATTGCAAACTTTGTGACGCGAAGGTGTAATAGCAATCATCGGTATTATGTTCGAACAGGTAATAGAAAATTTTTTCTATTCATCACGATTTTTAGGTACAAACAGGGACAATTAAGTAAATTAACAACGATTACACATGTGCCTCGTGAACTAATACATTCATCATGGAAAAATTGAAATTGCAATTTTTTTCCTCATCTACTATACGTAGTATTGTCGAATGCATCGTGTACATAAATCTTAAACCATGGCTTTAAAATATTTATAGTCAGACAATATATTTGCATGCAGATATCATTCGAAAATATATATAGTGATGAGGCCTTAAATCTTATGGTGATTCACTCTGTTTACATGCTTCGTTCGGGTTCTGTTTTGTATAGCCAGGCTGGAATAATTTATTTTTATCTTTTGTTTTTCGCTTTATTTCTGCTTATAATTTATTTATTTATATTTCATTTATTCTTATTACAAATTTTAAATGAATAAATAAATAATTTATACTTTTATCAATTCTAGATTTCTTTAATTTAGAAATTCCTATTGGCTAGATAAGAGTCATTATCAAAGAAAATTTGTACCTCATCCTAACGGCACTATTTCAACGGAGTTCCTTATTTAGCCCAGAATTAATTTAATATTTTCTCTAATAACTCAGTAACATAACCGAGCGTCATAATATACTTGTAATAATAGAAATCAGTAGTAAGAGCACTAGTAGTACAAATCAGTGGTAGTAACATTAGACCTACAAATCAGTAGTAACATCTCAAGTAGTACAAGTAAGTAGTAACAATTCTAGTAGTACAAATCAGTAGTAACATCTCAAGTAGTACAACTAAGTAGGAACAATTCTAGTAGTACAAACCAGTAGTAACATCTCAAGTAGTACAACTAAGTAGGAACAATTCTAGTAGTACAAATCAGTAGTAACATCTCAAGTAGTACAAATCAGTAGTAACAATTCTAGTAGTACAAATCAGTAGTAACATCTGAAGTAGTACAAATCAGTAGTAAAAACACTAGTATTAACATCTTAAGTAGTACAAGTCAGTAGTCACACCTCTAATAGTACAAGTCAGTAGTCACACCTCTAATAGTACAAATCAGTAGTAACAGACGTTAAAAAACATCGCAAAAATAGAATAAATCGCAAAAAAAAACAAACGACATCGACGGACTGCACACGGTGTGACTCTAAGTGTGCAGTTAACCATCGGCAGCGCTGGGCGCGGCGCTTCCTCAGGGTCGTTAGCCGTGGAGAGGGCCGAGGCCACTCTGGAAGCGCATGCAGCCGCGCTTCTTTCTCGGCGGACCTTTTCCTTTGCGTTTAGTCCCTTTTTTGTCGGGTTCCCGCGCTGCAGGTGTTTTGGAGCCGGTGCCTGTGTGCGTGAGTCAGCGGCGCTCCCGAGACGGGAGAGCGCGGGGGGCTTCCGTTGTTAGCCAGACCCTCCGACGCCGTGGTCGTGGTGGGGAAAGGCGGTCGATGTCGCGGCTCCGCCGGCACGTTGGAATCACGTGCACATCAGCAGGCATCCGCGTGCTCGACCTGCTTTTATCTCTCTCTCTCTCTCTCTCGCTCTCTACTATCCCTACCCTCTTTCTATCCCTCGAGAGCGAGCGCGCGCGCAGTAGTACCCGTTTTACGGATACCCTCGCTTATACTCTCGCTCGGCGAAATTTCACCGGAAATCTGGGTTTCGCCGTGATTATTTTATGATAAATCGAACGAAGGCTTTTTTAGCGGGCTGTGTTCTTCCTTTTTTATCGGGACGAGGTCCTGCTTTCCAGGGTGAAAAGTTCACTGATGAATGGCAGCGGAGTTTCACCGACAATAGCTTGAAAGGGATACATTTACGTGGGTAGAGGCTAGACACTGCGATAAGAAAGTGATTTTCAATTTAAAATGTTTTGCAGATAACAAAATATTATTTTCATGCAACGGTGACTAGTTTTTTTCACAATAACAAATCTATTGAGTTATCGTCTTGTTTTTTCTTTTTTGTTACTTAATAATTATTCAACTGCAAAAACAAGGAACTTTTGCTGCGTTTTTTTAAAACACTGCGTACAATCCCATGGACGATGCCCGCTGTTGTCCTTATTTTCTATTTCGGAGCGTTGCCGGGAGAAGGAGAGAGAGGGAGGAGCACAAAGGAGTCGACGCTCCCGCCCCCACCACGTTCAGAGCTCTCACTCCGTTGAAATAAAAGTGCGACGTTAGAACAGGCCGCTGGAATAAAGTCGGAGTAAACAAACTCTTCGTTAAAAAAAAACCCGACTCCAGTCGTAAACACCTGATCCCAGATGCGTAGTTTTCTTTTTTCCAGGCACACATTTTCTTTTATCGTCATTTTTATGGAAACAATCTCGAACTGCGCGCTATCGATTCAAAAAACTTCTAGGGCGTATCTTGTTTACTTTCTCACAGAAACGTAAACAGCGATGTGCCTGATTCGAAATGTAATTGGCGAGATTGATTATGACATTATGGAGATATCGATGATAGAAAGCTTTCAATGGGTTTCATCGTTTCCGGATTGATATGAGCTTCTCATTGTTCAACGTGAAAAAATTGGATATAAACAGAAACGAGTGCAGATGCCGTGGGTTAAAAATAAAAGTTCCGTCTTCGCTTTGTTCTGAATTTACATAAAGCCTACTCGTACTACCCAGCGGCTGAGTTCCTCCTCGATGCAACGAAGTGAGCGCGCAGTCTCACGAGCGCGTGGAAAGTGAAATTTGGTTGATTCCTTGTTAATTTGTAACATTCCACTATAGCATACTGGAAATTTATTTTTATCTTCATAATAATATGAGGTAATTGATTGAATACCATTCTTTTTTTATTGTATTCTATTATTTTCATCGGCACGTGTTGATAATAAAAGGAACGATACTGAAAAGGCGAATTGTTCTTTAACATTTTGCTGAAAACATCTGTCTCCTTTGTAAATTTAATTAGCTATTTGAATTGTTTACGTTGGAAAAGTTTTCCTCGTAAAATAATTTAACTTTTCCTGCTGATTCTTTAACTGTATAGTTCAATAAACTAATGTTTACTGTTTACAAGCAAATGAAAATAATGAATAACACAAAACCTTGACATAGTAAGTGTTTACAACTCAACTAAAATTTATGCATAATTAACCTCGGATAATATATCCTTAAAAATAAATAAAAAAACTAAAAATTTAAATGAATCACGCCTAAGTGGAATAAAAAATTACCAACACATAAATTTACCGACATTTGCACTTCTGGTAGCAAGAGCGAGCCAAAGATTATTTCAGTATCTCGTGTATCGATGACGATGTACCGTTGCTATTACGTCAACCGACCGAGATCGGCCGATCCGAATGTCGCGGGAGACAGCCCGGTGCCTTGAATTAATTTATTCTCGAAAGTACGGGTAAATCCAGTCGATCGGCCAATAACTACGCCCGCGGGTTCAATCGAGCCCACCTTGATCGACCTATCACATGGCTCGCCGTCATTGATGAAAAAAGTTACGTCGGTTTGCATAAAATTATGAATCGCCGGTATTTTTCGTGTATAGCGAGTAACCTAAACAACGTAGATTTTTTGATGGATGGTTAGTCATTATTTTGTTTATGAAAAAGAGTATTTTTTAAATAAATTGTTGAATACAAGACAAATTAATGTTGACAAATTATCGCGCGTTTGTAATCTTAAAAAGAATGAAGTATACAATTAACAGCAATAGCGTGCGAAGAATGTAATGTAAATTATTTTTAATTGTACGGGAGATTATACAATGACATAAGTTTAAATACTATCCTTCTTAATTCCTCAAGAACTATCAATCTCCTCCGTCCATGATAATTTAAGTATAACATGCCGTATTTTGTGATAATTAATCAATCGTATATAAAACATTTCATTTGGAACGATCTTACAAACAATAAACTCAAGTAATTGAAAAACATCCATTTATCTTTGAAAAAATGGTGCTAATTAAATGTGTAATTATTAGATTACTGAGTAAATTTAAATCTAATATCGTTATCTTCGAAAACAGATTATCAAGGCCTTATGATAAAAACAGTGATGCCTTTATATCAGCTATTGTATCAAGATTTCTCGTGTGACCGCATTGTAAAAGGTGACAGTTTAATTGGCTCAGCCAATTACTACAAATGAGTAATATAGGTACATTAGTACATTCACTTGAGGATGAATCAATTCGATGATGGTGACTTCACGAATTTCCAGATCTGTTTTTTTTCTTTTTATATTACGCACTTAGGTTTACCTACATTGACTGAAAAAAGTGCGTAATTCATATAATAACGAATTCTAATATAAATGGAAATTATTTAACACTTATACAAGTAAAAATAATCGCAATTAAATTTTTACCATCTGGACTAGAAATCGAGAAAAAAATACTCTCAACTCATCGTAACAATCAAAATAGAAATCTTACAGCTGTTATCGTTATTTTTATCTAGCGCGTGTTTCCTACCCAATTGTTTAACATCTTAACAATAGTTGACACTAGGATCGAGCACTTGAGCCCGCGTAAAATACACACAGCGCACCGTAAACATTTTCATTAAACCGAGGCACGTCTAAACGCGGAATACCCTGATGAAACGAACACCGCTGTATCAATTCTAAAAGCCTCTTATCTTTATTGAATGAACGTGCACGCGCGTGCCGCTTATTTTTCTTTTTCGACGCCGCGGAACCCGATGGCGAGATGCACCTCGTAAACAGAAGGCCGCGCGTGCACGTGAGCATTATACAACTGTCGCAGCCGCGCTTTACAAAAGTATATCGCACTCCGACACTTATCGACGCGACAAAAGCTCGCGCGCTCGTTGTCCTTTATGGTAGGAGTCGCTCGCGTGCGCAGCGCTGTGAAAAAACTCGATGTTTTCTTCTTTTTTTTTCGCTTTTGCGATACACGCGGGGGGTGGTGGCGTGACGCGGTGCACGAGGAAAGCGCAAAAATGACAGCACGTGGGTGGGCGCCACTTGCGCGGCTTGTGGACGAGGCGGTACAAATGCGCGAGGAAATCAGCGAGACACCGGACAGACCGAAACGGATTTGACTTTGAGATATTTCGCATCTGCCGCGGCAAAGACGAATTGATGAATGTCAATTTGCGAAAATTTATTTTTTTTATGACTGCTCGACGAGGAATGCTGCGATCGCGAGCAATTTCCAATCGCTTGGGTCGAATATTATACTTAAGTCGCGATTTTCTTCTTTATTTGCGTCAGAGATCGCAAATTGTGTGCAACTAGCGAACTTTTTTATAAAAACTTATTTTTTTTAATCTACGCTGAATTTGTATCGAATAATGCTTATCCGTAAAATACCACTGAATGACAACATTTTTAATTAGCTCATTTTCCACAAATCGTGCTTCTTTATATTTGTTTACCGCTAGCGAAAAGTAGGTTTTCCCACCTCGTAGGAAAATGCCCTAAACCGCCGTGAGTCACACGAAATTAGACGCTCGCTCTTGAAGTGACTCACCTTCCTCTTTTTTTATTTACCTGGTAAAAAGAAAATTTACGAGTATAACTTATTTTCATCCCTAAAGCGCTCGCTCGCGACTCATCGATAAATTTATAAATATACCGCGAAAAAGCGTAGGTTACGGTGCTCGAGGCGCGCAATTCAAGGCTCCCGGTGGCGCAGCGAGAAACCTCCCCGCACGCGCGCTTTCGATATATACCTGCTCTCGCCTTGGACTCCAGCGGCGTGTCAAGGCGAGTCCCCGGATCCTCCGCGGCGAATCCCGCTGCCCAGCAACTGCGGAAAAGTGCCTTCACACTTTCCTAATTATTTTCGAGGCAAATCGACCGGGAAATAATGGCCCGCAGTGGAAATTTCACGATCGTAGCTTCTACCGCCAAGGACGCGCGGTCTCCAAAATTCGATTTCCTGTTGACTAGAGCACCGCCGGTTCTGCGACTCTCGCGTGCTGATTTTATTTTACATTGACGTGCGTTGGCTCGATAAATGAAATTGCCTCTTCGTGAAGGAAGATTCGATTTAGATGTATAAAAAGGATCACGAGTAACGACAGTTACTTTACGTTGATTGATCTTCGGCATAGGTATTTTTACAAACGCTTTAAGCATGCGCGTCTGTCTCAGAAACATTTTTTCTCATCACTTAAAATTAGACTATCCCTCGGGACATTCCGTCGGAACTTTCCAGTAATGAAGAGTAGCAACGAGTGCCCCGCTTCGAAAATAGTTTGCCTCCGAAAAATCGGCTCTCGGCGAGCCTCGCAAAGATACCCTCTAAATCTCATTCAGTGAAACTACACTAATTTTCAGTGAGGATCAGGGCAAACCAGTGTAAGTGACCTTATCTGCACTGGAAAATCAGTGGAATTCACTGAAAATTATTGAAATTTCATTGAATGAGATTTAGATAGGGAGCAATCCGCCCACTCGGGTAAATAGCTGACGGTCGATTCGCTCCGAACGACAAGAGACGTAGATGATCAAGGTCGACTTTTGCGGCCCGCGTAAACAGAGGCCTGGCCAAAGTGTGAAAGATAAAACGGAAAAAAAGAAAAACTAGGTGCGTCTCGCGCGGGGGAGTGAGAGCGAGTCAGGCCTAAGCGTCCGCGGCATGAGCCTGGCACGCGTCTCGCGAGTGCTCCGCGTCTCTCCCACGGCATGTTTATGCGCCCGAGCGGCAGGAGAGCGAGCCCCCACCCACGGCGCTGTTATAAAAGCGAGAGCGAACAGCTGGGCCGGACCAGTACGACGCGCATCGCTCCACGAGCAACTACGTTCCAGTTCGAAGTTATACAGTTTTTCCTTTCTCTGCGTAACGAGCTTGCGCGGAGCAGTGCTTTATCACACAATCTTGCCAGGATAAATACAATCGAAGGGAAGAGATGCCGGTCGAGTTGGCGCCGATGGCGGCACCCGCCCACAACGCGACTCCCAAGCCGTTTAATGGGTACGCTGCACTTTGTTGTGTTCGGATACGGCGTCCTAACGAAACCAAGCGTTTCTTTAGCCTCTTTCTCTTGCTTCCATCAGTCGGTTTGATGGTTATTTCTCATTTTCGTCGTGGCTCCATTTATTGATTATCGCTTAATATATGCTCGTCTATCAGTGTTGTAATTTTGGAGCAGTGTACACCTGCGTATATAATTGTGTTTTATAATTAGCTATGTTTAGAATGCACAGCTTTTTTGTTCATACGTTCTTTTTTTCATAATTCACATTTGCATTAAAAATTTAAACTCTTTTATTGCAATCATAAAGATTAGTGTTTAATCAAAGGAGAGCCTACTAACTAAACACTACAGTGCTCCATTTTAATTATAAAAAAAAAAATCTAAAATAACTCACGTTCGTCAATAATGTTAATAAAAAAAAACGTAAAGATAAATAAATGTTACCAATAACGGTGCATTATATACAGAATATAGTAATACAAAGAAATTGTATTGTACTCATTTATAAGGGACGATATCGATTGTGTGTTTCAGCAGCGAGGGCCAGCCAAAGATGAACAAGCTGTGCAGGCAGTTGTCGATCGAGAGCCCGTCGGTGGGCGGCCGGGAGTGCGTGTTCAGCTTCGACGTGCCGGTGCCGGACGTCCCACCGCACGGCGCGCGCATCCGCGTGGTGTGCGCGGGCGCCTGCTACCACCCGCGGCGCTCCGTCTCCGTCGGCAGCGCCCACTCCACCGCCAGCGGCAGCAGCCTCGCCACCGAGGTCTCCCTCGAGGGTGACTTCCCCGCCAGCCTGCCCCACCACGGCGTGCGCGACGCCGCCCTCTTCCCCGGCTACGAGGTGGCCGGCGTCGTCGAGTCCCTGGGCGCCGACACCCCGGCGGACTGCGGCGTCGCCCTCGGCGACCGCGTCATCATGTACCCCCACGAGAGCATACCCAACGGCTACGTCGAGTACCTCGTCGTGCACGAACTCAAGTACCTCATCAAGGTGCCGGACAGCATGCCGCTCAGCGTCGCGGCGATGCTGCCCGCCGGCGCGCTCCTCGCCATGAACACCGTCTTCGCCGCCCACGAACACGTTCAGGTACTGATCAGCGAGGATCTCGCGTCTCCTCTTTCCTAAGAGCCTTGCGGTCTTCGGTGGAACTTTGTGCTTCAGGGTGTAATGATCGAAAGTTACTGGAAAGTGGATTTTTTTCTTATGGAGCTCAAGCATTGTTGCGCGTAATTTGACAATGTTTTAGATTTTTATGTGACGTTTCAGCGATTTTCGTTTTTCATATTTGTTACTTGACGATTTCAAAGGAATGCACTTTCGATGGTAAAAAACAATTTTTCTTTAAACTTACGTCTTTTTCAAGTTTTATTTTCTTTTCTAACAAAAGTGCTTAAAATTGTTATTTCGGAGAAAAGACTACTTTATTAACGACTTGCGAAATTTGTACGAGAAACATTGCCAATAATATGACGGTAATATATGCGTCTACTATTTATACACACTTTTGATGTAGCAATATTCATAATTTCAAATGCTACTTTTAACAAACTGCACAACTTATGGAGAAATGCAACAAATTTAAATATTTGCAAATACTTGCTTTTAACGGTATATTTATCTATTAGAATCTTTTGAATTATTGATTATGTATTCAAGAATACAAAAGATTTTAGTAGATTAATATCGTTAAATGTAAGTATTTGCAAATATTTGCAATATTCATGTGCATGAAAATTGCTGAGGCTACCTGAAGCATAAAAGAAGCACAAACGGCCACATTTTAATCGCGTCGCCATCGAAAAAGAGGTCAAAACTGTAAATATCTCCCGATAGCGTAACTCGTTTAAAGTAAAAATAAATCGATAAGGCAGCTGCCAGTCAATCAATAAATAATCGATAAAAATTAAATGCAATTACAGAATCTACTGAGAGAGCGCGGTGACGGAAGCGTGTGCAAGATCCTTATAGTAGGCACAGGTGGTTTGGCCCTCTGGGCCCTCAGAATCGCAGCATACTACTTCACGAACATGAAGGACCGCGTGACCATCACCATTGCCTCCCTCAAGGACGATGGCCTCATGATGGCCCAAGAATTCCAACGGTAAGTCGATGCTTTCATACCTAAAACGTAGTTTCTAGATCAGTCACGCTGGAATAACAAACAAGTTATTTTGTTCTGTAACTGATCTTTATCGACACTGATAAATTTTTTAAGTGTTATCTTGCCTCAAGTCGCGGTATCTCTTCCAGTGAATTCGAATTTCGAGTGTTATTATTACCTTTGTTCCCCACGTGACGAATGATAAGTGCTCGAAGAGAATTTTTAATCTTCATCTAAAATTTACGAAAAAATTCTCGTGACAATCTAAAACGAAATATTGAATCGTATAGATGTGTGATACATTACGAGAAAATAAAAATTTCCAGGGTGAACGTAGTCCAGTGGAACGAGGACCTCTACGAGAAGCAGCTGATCGAGCGCACGATGGACGCTTGCGGCGGCCAGGTGGACGTGGTGATCGACTTCGGCACGACGTCCCGCAGCCTCCACCGCAGCATGCAGTGCCTGAGCAAGGGCGGCGTCGTCTTCGTGATCAAGGAGGTGGCCGACCGGCTGCTGCCCAAGTTCAGCAGGCGCGCCGAGGAGCGCCAGCAGAGCATCAAGCCCGTGGAGCCCGGCAGCCTCGAGCAGCTCAGCGAGCTCGTCCAGCTGGTGGGCTCGGGCGAGATCGAGCCGCCGCCCCACACCGTCTACCCGGCCGAGGAGGCCCTCGACGTCGTCCAGAAGCTCTGCCACTCCGAGATCCAGGGCCGGGCCATCCTGCAGTTCTACCCGGCCGACTAGGGCGCGAGCGCCGCCGAGCACGACCGTCGCATCGTCGCGGCGTCGCGCGACAACGAGCCAGGCCCGGACGAGCCAGCGCACCCCTAACAAAAAAAAATATACTTAGTAGCGTACCAACGACTAAATACTAACTTTTTTCGTTCCCATGGCGGGGACACCTATTCTCTTTCATAGGCATCAGTATTTTTATTTTTTATCCTTTTCATTTTGATTGTCGCGCTCCTCGAGCGAACGAGGAGTCTCGTTCATTGTATTTGACCGTGGTCGAGGGATGCGACACGGTCGCGTCTGCACATACTGCACGACGCCAGCGCAGTAGCAGAGGAAACTTGTACCTTTAAAGACTGTTCGTTTTATTTTAAAAACAAATTCAGACGTGATTTTTTTTCTTTTTTTTTTATTATCGTTCAATGACGTAGCGTTAAGACTAAGAGATATCAGCGTAGCTTTTAAGGATTCATTATTATCGTCACTTTGTAAACGTTATATCGCCGTCTCGTTAATACGGCTGGTGTATTATAAATTGTATTGTACGATGATAATATATATGACAAATACGTTTTTTTATAAAAAATCTTACATTTCATTTATTACCTCCATACCCCTGAAAAAGCCTTTTAATCCACTTTTTTTAATCAATCTGACAATTTAAAATTTTTTCGAACTCAAATATCATATTTCATAATTATAAAAGAGAGATAATCGCTTAGAAGCGGTTTCATAACAATTACATAATAACTAGAATAACTAAGAAAAAATAGCTATAGATAGATAATAACAATAATATTCCTATATCCTTTCGTAATTATTAATTAATAGTATCATACTGGTAAATCATAAAACGCATACACTTGGATTAATAGCCATTTAGAAAAATCTGTATATTAAATATATATAGTACAAAATATAATACAATTCATATTAGGTAAATCCCATAGTTGACTTAACAATCTATAACAATTATTTTATAATTGTTTATTTCTTACAAACGAGTATATTTTTATAAAGATACTTGATTTCATGCGCATTTTAAATAGTATTGAAAATTCGTTTGATTGTATAATAAATATAGATAAAATACTTTGATTTTTACAATTATTTTTACAATTAAATTCGATCATACTGCGATCAAATAACATAACATTTAACAATAACTTTAAAAACAATCCATAAAAATAAAATTTCTAACAAGCTTTTAAAACTATCACAGATGTAGAGAAAGTGGAAAATATTTTGCAACTTTGAGCCAAGCAATTAAAGTAAATGATAAAACTTATTTCAAGCTACTTGTCCACTAAGTAATTATGAGGTACGTATCCCTTTCCACCTTTTCGGTCTTCCACTAACCACCATTGTGGATTATTTTTTTGGTCGTGTTTTACCAAAACTTTCAATGCTTGACCTTCTTTTATAGGCAACGTTCCAGTTAGCTTTGGTGTTGGCTGTTCGAAATCATAAAGAGCATAAACATACTGAAAGAAGTAAATTTAAAATTAAATTCGTGTAATTATGTAATTTAAAAAATAATCAGTATCTTACTTCATCCTTAATATTTTCATATATTTGTCTTGGTTCAGCCTCTATATTTGCAACAACATCGTAAGTTGGTGGAGGATCTTGTTCATCGCTTATATTAGAATATAGCGATTGAAGATCTGCAGAATATCTTTTCACTTCTTTGACAGGAGAGTCCATGGATATGAGGTCGACTGAATCTGTGCTAACTATGCTTGCAGCTTTTTCAATGAGTTTTGCTTCGTCACTTAGCTCCAAATATTGACTTTCTATGAAACCCTTCATTGTTCCGTTGTCAACAAACCACTTGGACGTATCGCCCATAGGATCTTGCGATTTTATTACACCAACAATCGTTCCCTTTGTTGCAGATAAATCATGTGGCGTTACTCCAGATATTGAGCGTGTGACTATGTATAATTTGTTAGGTGGATACTTAGACTTTATAGCCTTTCTGTGCACTTCGGATTGCAGACAGTAATCCACAGAAGATTCTTCTGTAATTCTCGTATTTGTCCCGCCGTAGCTCAAGCGGCTAATTTGATTATACAACAAATTGTGATATACTAGAAAAGATTCAAATATATCTTCTATTGGAACTTGATTTACCGTCTAAAACAAATATCATTATTCCAAAAATTTCGAAAATATATTTATCTTTTGTATCTATTGTAAGTATGTTAAGTATATACCTCTGAAATCACCAAATATTTTTTCATAATTTTTCCATTGTATAATTTTCGAGCGTTTGTAAAAGCTCCAATACAATTATAAAGAATTGCTGTGCCAGCACAAATAAAAATTGGAAGCTCTTCCAATAATTGTTGATTTAATGCTTCAAAATTATTTTTTGCACTGGAGAGATCTTCTGGCATCTATAAAAACAAATAAAATTTATAACAATCTAAAAAAAAGTTTCAAGATTCTTTTTATAAAAGAAAATTAAAAAAAAAATTATTTACCGAGCCTCTTTCTTTAAATCTTTCATACTTCGAAATAGCGGTATCGTAATCAAGCATTTTATCGTGTCGTTTATTTATTAAAAGTTCAGGTCCAGTGAGCATCGATATAAGAACGTTTAGAGGTGAAATCACTCTTTTCTCTATACAAGTTCTTAACTCTTCGATAAATTGAGATCTTATAATACTTCTAATGTCTCGGAACCTCCAAATTTCGTCGCTTCGTACGCCCATAAAATACTGATGCAGTTGTTCAGTAAGAACATCGCCACATAACGTTTCATTATCCAAATAGTACATGCAATTCTCAACGTCTTTTAAGAACTGCTTAATGCTCTTTTCTAGTGATAGAAAATCTTTTTCTAATTCATCGAATCTAGGGTCACTTGGCAAATTAGTTAAACCCAAAGTAGCAGAAAGTTTAGCACTGAGCCTTGACGACTTTTTGGCAACAGAATGCATACTTATATTAGCCATCTTTCCTATTAGCGTATTATTGGAATGTAAATATTTGGAAGCTATTTCTTTCTTTCTTTTATATTCGTTTATGTTACTTGCAACGTCTGCCATTACTTTTGATGCTTCCTCAATCTTTCCTTTGTCAGGGTGATTATCTTCAGTACACTATTTTGAAAAAAAAAAAAATATTTGAAAGAGTTATACAATTAAATATTTAAAAATTAATTTAAAAAATGTTACCTTTAACAATTCATTTAATATTAACGGATATTTTAAAATTCTTTGGACAGGCTTTATTAAAACTGAATTCATATCAAAGCAGACAACTTGCATTTTTAATGTTTCTATACCTTTTTCAAAAATTTTCGTAATTTCTTTGTTATCTTCATACTGAAAAGAAACAATGACTTTTAGAGAAATTATCGTAAAAGAATTTAAAATATAAAAAAAATTACCTTTTGTAAAAGAGCTAATGATAATTCATGATTGGTGCAATATCTTCTATAGGCGATTCGCATTTTTTCAGACATTTTAAGAAAACATGGTCCTACAGTTTGATAATCTTCATCACAACCTTTCATTGATCTTTGAATTAATTCTAGTAACTCTTCAGCAACTTCCGTTATTTCCGATATATTTCCAAATAATGTTGCTACATCTATTCCTTTAGATTCAAGAAAATTAGGGTTGTGTAAGTTGAAAGTTTCATAGGTCAGTTTTAAGTCCCTAACAAAATCTTTTTCTGTGAAATATAATTCTGAAATAACATTTTGCCTTTGGTCAGCTTTTTTCTGTTTTGTTGAAGTAGGAACACTAGATTCTTCATATGAAGGTGGAGCTTGATTATTTTGTTTTTGCAAAGGGACTCTTCCTGGTATAGGAGCAGGAGGTGCTGGACGGTGAGGTTCAGATAGTCTTTTTGATCGTTCTACTTCTCTGTCTACAGAGTCTTTATTTTCATGTCTTATTTCTACAATTTCAAAATCAAGTGCATCGTGGAAAACTTCATCTGACTCTGTAAATTCGGGTGTTAAGTAATTTCTAGGACATAGGCCAGTTTCACCATTACTTTTTTTTACAGTGATCCAATCTTTATTTGTTGTTTCTACAACTGTTACGATTTCACCTTCAGCAACATTGAGATCACCAGCCATTTGAGCATCAAATTTATATTCAACTTTCACACGATCATTTGATTGGAGTTCTTCTTGTATTTTAGGAGAACCTTCTCGTGAAATGTCACTTCGAGATTCATGTGAAATATTGCTCTGTGTTTCAATACAATCAACAATAATATTAACATACGAGACAGGAAAAATACCTTTTATGTTATCAATCATTCCTTCTGCCCATTCATTATCAGTGTACTTAATTAACTCTACCACTTGACCAGCTTCAAAACTCAGTTCATTTGGAAATTGTGCATTAAATGGATATAACGATATAGCATATGGTTTGAGTCCAAGAGGATTATAGTCATGGGAAACTTCAATTTTAGGTACAGTATCTGGGAATAACTCTTCATAATTTGGTGCTGGATCATCATACTTGGCTGAATCTAGGCTAGAGTAAGATTCTCCAAAATCTTTGTAAATTTTACCAGTTAGAGCAGAATTTGGAAAGTTGTTATCAACTGAAGAAGTGGTAGGTAAATTGTGGTCAATTTCATCAGCAATAGAATCTGTTAGATATGTTATAAAATTTTCTGGAAAAGTTCCTTCCTTTCCACTTTCATTGAAACCTCGACACCATCCATCTTCTAAAATTTCTGTTACTGTAACTATCTCTCCTTCAACTAAATCAAGTTCTTCATCTAATTGGGCTTTAAGATTTGTTTTTACTTTTGCTTTTCTTTTAATTACTTTTTTTTGACTATTTTTCTACAAACAATGCATGAACATTAAAATAACAATTTCAAAAAGTAATAAAAACATGGATTAATTATTACCTTTACTAAAGATAAGTCAAGTTGCCATACATAAGTAGCTGGAAAAATTCCTTCTCGTGGACCAATATGTCCACTAAGCCAAGCAGATGATGCTTCTGTATTACCAATAATTATTTCTCCTTAGAAAACAAAAATAAATTATAATTAAACAACTTTTTAAAGAATTTATAAATAATAAATTTATATTTTCAATTACCTCGATTGAATGACAAATCTCCTTCTTGTTCACCTTTAAATGAAGCAATTGAAATGAGTAGAGATTCATTATCAGAAAATTCAGGTACTTCAACTTTGTGTAAATGATTTACAGGAAATTTTCCTGTTCGATTATTTGATTGTCCATAACACCAATGCTTATCGATAACTTTAAGTATCTGTAGTCATAAACAGAAATAACCAGACTCAGTATAGTGATACAGCTATTTAAAATTTGAATCATTTCATTTTTTATTTCTGAAACGTTCATCTTACAATTTACTGATTAATAAAAATACAATTTAATAATATTATTTTTCAGTCTGAAAATTAAGTGTGTTGAGAAAAAATGAACTGGTTGACAGTTCTTTATATTGTAAAAATAAACGCAATGAAATAATGTCTAAAGACGTAAAAGATCTAAAAAAAGCAGCAGTAGGTTAAGTACGTTACCAGAAAATATTCCCCTTTGGTAAGACTTAATTCTCCTTCTTCCGTTGTAAAAAAGTCGTGCAATAC
Organism: Eurytoma californica; assembly: GCA_035586675.1. Classification (NCBI taxonomy): domain Eukaryota; kingdom Metazoa; phylum Arthropoda; class Insecta; order Hymenoptera; family Eurytomidae; genus Eurytoma; species Eurytoma californica. The sequence goes on along the minus strand of JAXIUT010000009.1, from coordinate 3,432,066 downwards.
CTTAGTGAGTGTGCCCTGCTCCATTCTTCAGCATGTATACAATATCACTGAGAACATCCAAAACTTCGTGAAACTAATAAATAAAAACATTGATAAACATCGTTACCCCATAAAGTGTAAATATAAGAATACTATTAAAACTATAGTGACTTTCCTTTATGTACTATATAGTGTAACGTGGACACGTGGTACGTTAGTACGTATCATGTAGCAGTGGATGGATCACGTGACATCACTAGTTATAAACAACAAAATTAAAACAAATAATATTTTAAGAAGGTTTATGAAATTTAAACGATTTTAATTTATTTTACCTTACTAGAACAGTTTACTATAGTATTATCAATAATCGTTTAATAAATACTCACTGCACAATCAAAAATTCATTTCGCTTAACTGAATTTATAGGCTTTACCGCATTGGTAATATTGGCATTCACTGCAGTACTGACAATATAATAGCTGATATGGGTGGAGCCACTGGTGACCAGGCGGGAGGAGGGCCGGGGGATTGCTTGTGGGTGTAGTTTTGGATTCCGGCTGCTTATAACTGAGTTGGTGTCTTGTTGCTAGTACAGCCACATCCAAGTGGCACGATAGTGCAGTAGTACAGTTGTGTACAGTTGCATCTGTGACACTGTGATTACTGTGAGGTTTGTACAGTTAGTGCTGGTCGCTAGCGAGTGCAGAAGTCGGTGTGACGTGCTTATATTCAGTACTTGTAGCGGCCTTTTGGCTAAAGTAAAATATGAAGTACAAATCGTTGAATAAAGCGTTTAAATAAACAATGTTTCTGCATTCGCAAACAATTTTAAGTTTGTAGACACTCCGTTTTCTATTTGCTGCATATATTAGGAAATGGATACAAATACACATTCCAAGATGGATTTACTTTACTTGGTTAACAGAAAAACGTTTTCAAAATCATCTTTTAATCAAGAAAGGTATTACGTTACTGAATATGATTAGTAGTCCAAATAACATAATTTTAATGTTCCTTTTGCTGTTTATTTTTTGCAGCACTTATGATGAACATTCTTTGTGCTCACTATCAAGTAAAAATATAGTTGCATTTACTACAACTACAGAATTGGATGATACAAATAGCAAAACATGGGGTTGTCATGTATATGTTTGCGATTTAAATATGCCATGGCATCCGCATAAGTAAATAAACATTTTAATATATTTCAGTACATTAAGAAATTATGTATTAAAAATGCTAATTTGTTTTTAGAATTCTGACCAATAAAGGTACAATTACTGCTTTGAAATGGGATCTTCCAGGAGAAAAGCTTGTAATTGCAGATTCAACTGGTTTAGTACAGCTCTGGACATTCAAAGATTATATATTAAATGATTGGACTCTTATTGGTTCTCATTTTTTTCCTGGTGAACATATTTTAGGAGTAGCTTGGTTTCACAATGGAAAGAGGGTATTTTAAATTTTACATCTTTTACTTGAAATTTATGCAGTACATCAATAATAAATTAATTTTTAAAATTTCAGACTGCTTTAGTTACTGAAAAGAAAGATTGTACTCAATATAATGAGAAATTTTCTCATTTACCTTATGTACCCTCGGTTAAACAATTTGGTGGACGTGCAGCTCAAGGGGTGTTTATTGTTTCAAATACAGGAATGCTGGGGGCAGTAATGATAAATCAAGATAAACAAAATCCTATTTGTTCAGCTACTGAAAGTATAGGAAGCATTCGTCAAAGGATAACTGCTGTTGATATTAGCTATGCTAAAAGTAATTCAATATTATTATTTTTAAATATTTTATTATTAATTTACAATTTTTCTATAATTATACTTATCTGCTTTTTGGAATTGCAGATGGTCAATTTTTGGTTGCTGTTAGCAGTGGAAACTTTTCACAACCAATTAGATGTTTACGAGTTTCTATAACAAAAACAGATGAAAGGTGTACGATACAATCAAAAGCCATACCAAGCTTCTTTTTGCAAGATGGTGCACCAAAAGATGATTCATGTAAATATTTACAAACTGAAAGTCATATAATGAATTATTCAAATTATTCAAAATTATTAAAATGATACATAATGAATTACAGCTAATGCAACTATAACACATTTGAAATTTGCTGTAACAGAAACAGCAGATTCATTGATTGTAGCAGGAAATAGTGACGGTAATGGGTTCATTGAAGTATGGGAGTTAAGCGAAAAGACACAGCCTATACATAAACAGTTTCAAAAGAGTTGTGAATATAAAACAGTTGTAAGTTAAAAATTAAAAAGTGAAAAAATATGCCTAATGATTACAAAATGTTCATATTTGAAAATTTTTAACTTTTTGTAGGTATGGCAGCATCAAGCACTTTATAGGTGTCATTGTTCTATAACAGCAATAACAACAACAAAATTATCTATAATCCCTCCTACAAGTTATATTTTAGTAGCTTTATCAGACTCTTCAATAAAGTGTTTAAGTCATGACGGCTTAAAAGAAATTTCTAATTCATCTTTAAATACAACTTGGCGACAAGATGAACCTATTAATAAATATGCAAGAACATCTGTAACTATTTCACACATTGATATGTCTTGGTTAGGCTGTGTTTTTCTACTTGTTGACACTCGAGGCAGTTTATACGTTTATAAATTATCACCTGAAGGTAATGCTTATTAATTTATAAGTAGGTTGAAGATTTTAAACGAAAAGTTAACTCTAAATTGTCAAAATATTTTCAGGTTCTTCCATAACTTTAGGATATGCATGTACTTTGTTAGAATACTGCCTATTGACTGGATTGGATTGGTTAGATTTACTTTTATCTCTTAAATCATCAATGTTTGAAGCATTATCTGAGCGGTTTGATGCTTCTTTCAATAGACAGCCATTGACAATTCAACATTATTATTATATGCAGTTTCTCTGCATAAAAATTTCTTTGTACAGGTAAAAATCTATTCTGTATTTCTAATTCAGATATTCCATTTAATTATGTTTGTGTTAAATTCTAATTTTTGTTTGTAATGCTAAATTAAATTTACAGAATGTTAGTAAGCGGACAAAGTAAAGCAGCAGATTTATCCTCTTTATACATGGTGCATTCTGTTGCAACTGCATTTAAATCTTTGTTGAGGCCATCTGATACTTTTCACGACAAAGTGCCTGCTGAGCGTTTACCGTCAGTATTAACGGACAATAATCTTATTACAGATGTCGACAAAGTAAATTGATTCAATATTTTATTTGAAATCTAATAATAATAAGTAAAAAATACTCATTATTATCTCATTATACTTATTTCACATAGGTTTTATTGCACATAGAGCCGAAAGAATTTACAGTAGAACCTATTACTTTGCAATCATTACAACAACTCATGCAATGGATAGCAGATTTATCTCTGAATTTACTAATTCGGCTTCCTGAACAAAGAATGCAGATGAAATCATGTGGTGTATGTTTAGAAAAATTTATTCTTTACCCTTTATAACTAACATTTTAAGTATCTTGTTGCATTAATCAAATTGAAATTTTTTCAGTATGAACTCATTAAAGACCATAAAGCTCTGAATATTTTGCGCGAACTTCTTGTAATAATTCGCATTTGGGGATTACTTCGACCTTCTTGTCTACCAGTATTTTTAAAAAGTGCAGATAATATAGACGTTTTAGGTTTATTATTTCAGCTTCTTTCAAAATTAGTAGCTCAATCAAGTAATGATTCACAACAAGTTGATGAACAATTAATAGGTAAGACATTAAATTCATTTAACATTTAGACTGTTGGGATTTTAAGAGATTTATTGCCCTTAGAAACTTTTAAAACCTTGTGACTGTGTCTCATATATAATAAATGTGAAGTTCACAAGTAAAGACTATAATATATTTAGATTTTCCAGCAGTCTAAAGGTTAAGAATTTAACTTGTCCAATTTTCTGTTTAATATCTCTTATTTTATAGCCAAATAAATATTTTTATTATTTATTTTATCACATTTCAGATGAGTGCTGCATTTTACCAAATCAAATAATGATTCCTCAAGTACATCAAGGAAACAGTATTACTGCTGTAGCTACACCTAATCTATTTTATCAAAGTTTTCCTTTACAAGTAAGATTTTTTTTCATAAAGATTATTTATCAATATTTTAAATAAAAAAGTAACAAAAACAATTTATTAATTTTAGCTGGAATATGGATCAGAGCCTGATTTAACATTCATACCAGAATTAAATCCAGTTGAAGGCTGTATGCACAATGGGCAAATAGTAGATGCCGTGAGGCATGTTTATTTGGGAAAACAGCCTCTCCTAGTAAAGCAATGTACAAGGTACAATTACGGGATTTCATAGAATTAATTATGTTATTGATATTTATGATTATTCTAATAAACGTTTGCAATTTATAGGTGTGGAGGTAAATCACAAATTCAGAATACCACAAGGACTGCTGCAATAAGAGCTTGGGAACAAAGATGGGCTAAGGGCTGTCCATGTGGTGGCACTTGGAGAATCCATAACTTGTCTCAGCAATAGATTATTTTTTATATTGTAAATATTATTAAATAAGAATTTTTTACCAAAAATCAAAGTTAAATTATTGTACACAAATCTGGGGAGTGTAGGTGTATAAAAAATAATGATTAAGTGAATGAGATTTATATTACCAAGGCCGAATTAATAATCTTTTCTCATTAATTAAACATTTTGTTTTTATTTAAAATTTTTTTACTTTATTTTTTTTCTAAATTCAATTTATGCAAAACGCTAAATTTATGCAACTTTTAATTTTACAACGTGTAATGTAATTTATTTTTTTAATCATTTAACAGTAGTATGAACTCTTTATTTTGCAATAAAAAATATTTCGAAATGTATTAGAATTGTAAATTTATTTGAAATTGTAAAATAATGTAACTGATATAAATATATAGGTATAATGATGAATGGGTCCGCGCTCTACAATGTACTACAGTAAGTACAACTACTCTACAGTAAGTAAAACTACTGTATATAGTTAAAAAAAAGATAATCTACACGAGTATTTGTTTACTTAGATTTGACCTTTAGACAGCACACCTAACAATAACTATACATAAAACATTATACAAATATTTTCGATATATTTTTTAACGTGGCACCATTTTAGTTAATGTACTCTAAATGTAGTTAAAAATTGTTAAAAAAAAAACGAGGAAAAGTAAAACCAATTTTTTAAATATAAACTTCGTAGTTCTTTTTTATTTTGATGAACACTCGTCATTGTCAAGATCAAGGAAGGGAAGGCAAAAGTCCAAATTAAAAAAGTAAGTTTTGACTTCAGTAGTTCTATAATTTAAAAAGAAGTATTTCCGGTCAAAAGTTTAGTGATGACAGTTTTGAAATAAACTTCCTCGAAAATAAGTATGGGTAGCAAATACAAACAATAATATCAATCTAAAGAACGTCGCTTTGTGCGTAAATTTTCAAAGATTAAAAACAGACAACACCAAAAATGGCGAGAAGAAAAGGAACGAAAACTAAAGTAAAAAGAATTAATGAAAGAGTAAAACTTCGTATACGAAAAAAGGCGTTGAGCCTTCCAGATCAAATTTGGCATGCATATCAAAGTTCACAACAGCCCATCATTGAGAAGGTTAAATAATAATAAGTGAAATTCAACTGTTTCCAAATTTTTAAATAAAAACTACTTATAAACTTAACATTTCAGTGTGAAAAACTTGTACATAGTGAAAAAAACAATGTTATCGATGAAGAAATAAAGATTATTAATGTTGAAGAAAAAAAGAATATTAATGTTGAAGAAAAAAAACCAACTATTTTAAAACAACTTTCAGTGAAATTGGATAATTATTTGGTGTTTCCACACAATTGGAATGTTTTAACTCAAAAGTATGTATTACAAAATAAAATTGAAAAATATAAAATATTTTCTTACATTTTGTATATTTGATTAATTTCAATGACATATATATCTTTATAGACTGAATGAAGGTGTTGCAATTCACAAAATCATGTATAACAATTTGATAAACGCTAAACAAATTCTTGTTTCTTGTTCAGTTCGATCATTTATTAAAAAAACTGATGAAAGCAATTCACTTATTCATCATATAGTTGCAGGTAATAATTTAATTTAAATACATTCAAATGGTTTCAAACTTTTATATAAACATTATTAAATTAAAAGCTGATGCACAACTGGAAGAAGTTATTAAAAATATGCATAGACAAGAAGATGCATTATCAAATTGTAAACAAATTTTTGATAAGGTGTCTTTACCTCTTCAAATAATGAATACATCGTTTATTGAAAATATAAATCAGGAAAGGTAATTTTTTTAACTTAGAATAATATAATAAGTGAAAATAATTTATATAACCACTGACAAACCATTGTATTTTGGATTTCAGATTATCTAATTCAATAGAGTATAAAGAAATTGAGTTGCAAAATCAAAAAGAGCAATATAATTCTCTTCAGGTAGAATTGCAAAAATTTCAAAATAAATATTTTAGAATGATAAGTATTTTTAAAAAAAAAATGCAAGAGAGAAATACATTAATTTCTCAGTTGCAATTAAAATTATTTAACATGAGGTATGTAAATTCTTGTATTAATTTTTTATAATAATGCTTTAAAAAAATCTATTTTATTTTTTGTGTATTGTAGAAAACATTTTATAAAAATACGTAAAACCCATAAAATAGAAAAAAAAGTGAATGTGAATCCTGTTGAAAATCAAGTAAGTTTTTTAAAAATATAATTAACAAATATAATTATATGTAATATATAGAATCGTGTTTTATAAATACAATTTATCCCTTAAATTTGAGCCATACAGCCCATTTTGCATTGAACCTGTTAAAGAATTTAAACTTTACCTTAAATTTTGATTTAACATTAATTTTGCAGGTTGATCAGTTAAAAACAGTTATGAGTCTTGCGTATTCCATAATGGGAAACATATCTAAACAACAAATAGCAGCAAATATGACTGCAGACAAAAAAGACAATATAATTAAAGACTTAAAGCAACAGTTAGAAAAATTAAAAGACCAAAACACGAAAAAAGATAAAGTAATTGCATTGAATTTATATTAAAAGAATCTCATTTATTATAAATTATATTTATTTAATTTTTAGGAAATTAAAAAATTATTGGAATCTTCAGAACAAGTAAAGAAAGAAAAAGTAGATGCAGAGGAAATACATAACAAAATTAATAAAGAGAAAGATTTTAAAATTAATCAATTAGTGTCAGCATTAAATGAATTAAAAAGAAAACATGACAGGTGGATAACAGATAGATATTATCAAAAATGCCACTCAATTATGTTATTTGAAAAAATGAGACAAGTGGAAAAGAATCAAAGTGCACTTCTCAGTGTTAAAAAATTTGAGTGCACAAAAGATGAACGAAATAAAAACGTATAATTTAGTGTATAATAGTGTATATAAGAATTTTTTTTATGTTTGTGTAATATATTTTTGAGATGCATAGTAAAAAGCGTTAATGTATTTAAAAAGTTTTTATGGGAATGCTGTTAGATTAAAAGATGTAACAAAAATAGTATATAAATTTTATTCACTATTGATAGAAGTAAAAAAAATAAAGAACTATGAAATTAATAATGATTTAAAGTTTTTATTGAAATATGCAAATTGGACATGCCTGAAAAAATTACACGCTAAGAATTGGTTTTGAAACAAAATATTCTTTAAAAGGTATCACAGAAAGTGTATACTTCACCATATAAAAATGGAAAATGATACCATTAAATTTAAACTGAAACTGTGTTTAATTCTATAATTAAAACAACTTTGATTACAAGTCCTTAATGACTTTCTCCTCTCTTGCCTGCCACTCTCTTAAAATCTCCCATGTTGGTTGTTGAAATGGGTGATCCAATTATAGCTAAGTGATCAATTTGAGTAGTTTCACTGTCACCTTGGTTATCTACAACAAATATTTGCAGATTCTGTACATTTTGAAACTTCACATATCTTAATTGTACCGGGTTGCCTTCTTCTATATCTTTCGCCGACAATCTATAATTTGAAAGAATTTTTTTATAATAATTATTTATATTTAGTAAAATGTAAATAGTATATATTAGAAATAACATACACAAGGTCTTGTACACTGGTGTTTGAAGTAGCCATATCAAAGTCTATTGTTCTTGGTTGATTAATGAAGAGTTTTAAATTCTTTGGACCCTTGTCAGCTGGCGCCTTAATTTTTAAAGAATGCACTTTTACAGCTTGTGTAAATGTTATAGATATTATTAATTGTTCATCGCAATCACTTTCTAAATAACCACCATTTGATGTTAAACAATGAGTCAGATTGTGTTCATCTGATTCATTTAAACACTCACATTGTGCTTTCATGACAAAAGTACTTAAATCGATCTGTAAATAAAAATAAAAATACACTTTATATATATTACTTAATAATTTGAAATAGTAATTATATTAGTTTTTTTAATTAGTAAACAACAATTCAATAAAACTTTAATTTCTTATTTCCATTTGCATGGAACTATTAGTTAAAATAAATTAATGAGATATTAAGTTTGAATATTTTTTAATCGTATAATTGTGAAAGGAAAGTGAAAAGTATATTAAAAAACTTTCATACATTTTTCTGGTAAAAAATTTAAAAAGTTTATTAAAGATTTTGTAACTTAGATTTTAAAATACAAATCAAGTTTTTAATACTACGGCTCTTATCTACAATAGTGGAAAAACATTAAAGTCATGATAAAACTTTAGATTCAAGCAATTGATTTCTTTTGCAATTTTTTTTCACATTGTAGATAGAATGTTAAAAATATTTAATATTTAATAAATTTAATAAAAATTGAATGAAATCGTTGCTACATTAGTGCTTTTATAAATCTCTCCAAAAGTATATAACTAAGGCAAGAATAGCCATTCCTATTAAATGATAAAAAGGATTATCAGAACGTCGTACATGTCCAGCAACAGAGCTCTCTGAATCATCACCCTCTGCACTTCCATAGAGACGTTGAATTTTTGATTCTAGTCCAGTTGCATCAGCACCTTGACAAGAATCAATTTTTGTTCTATTTCGGTAGAAAATAAATGTAGGCATAGCACTAACTCCTTGTCCAGCTGCAGTATCCGCACATTTATCAACATCGACTTTTAAAAAAATAGCATTTGGGTATTTGGTAGATAGTTGTTCAAATATCGGAGCTATTCTTTGACAAGGGCCACACCTGCAAAAAAGTTTCACTTTTAATTCGGATATTATAAACGTCTGTTTAACATAAATAAAATTAAAAATATAATCCAAGTTTGTGTTTGTAATAATTTGATTATCATTTTGTTGTAATAAAGTAGTTAATTATTGTGATTTTCGCAGATGTTTAATAACTAGCATAACCTCAAAAATCCTTACCATGTAGCGGTGAAATCAACAACAACAAGTTTTGTTCCCGCATTCATTAACTCTGAGTGAAAATGACCATCATCATTAATTACACGTACTGCTCCCATTTTTTAATACTATTATATACTATTTATACAAATAAAATGAAAAAGAAACAGGAGTATACTCCGACCATTCGAGTCGACGCGAATGACTGGCACTTTGGATTTTCTTCAACATATACCTACTCTTTCCTTTTTTACGTTTCTTTGTAAACGTGCGTCCAGTGTATAAGAATGTGTATATGTATTTTATATGTGTAAAGATACATCAGATTTACACGTGGACCTAAGACGAATAATTATACTTTAGATACTACCAAATATGTACATATCTATGTTGCGAAAATATGATGTGTATAAAAATTAAATTAAATTTAAATTAAAAATAATTTTAAAAAATACAAAAAGCCTATAATACTATATAAGGTAGTTACAAGATAAAAAAATATAAATAAATATTATTATTATTTGGCAATTAATTAGATCATATAGATAATTAATGCTAAAAGCAAAAAAATTATTTTCAGTTTAATTTATTCTTCTTTATAATTTTAATTAAATATAGGTATATGTATATACTTATCTGAACTATATATGAACGAATTATTATTCTTTCCTTTTACTAATTATTATGAGTATATATTATTACTCTCATTAATATTACTTTATTATTATTGTTATTGCTTCAAAATTATTTAAAAATAATTTGATATAATTCCAAAACATTAGGCTCAAAGTTTAATAAAATTAAACAAAAATATTAAACAATTAACAGTTTATAAAAATGCATCTATTAATCATTTCCAAATTCGTTTTAGAATCCTATTTAGATAATATTATTTATTATATATTATAAAATAAAGTTGTAAGATTTAATTAAACTTTTTTTTTAAATATTTCGCAAAATCACAATTTTTTTTATACAATATAATAAATTAAATATTATATAATTGACATTTTAATAATGTCATATACCGTCGCTTCCTGCGAAGACTAACACATATCAAAAAAGGCATATTTTAATTTGCCGTTTTTAGAGTGCCAGAGTGAAATAATCCTGAAAAACTCATCATTGGTACGACACTATAAGTTTATCAGATTCTGGAAGAGTTTACTTTGCTCTACTGCTTTAAAAAAGACAAATTAAAGTCGGCCTTTTTTGAGATGTGTTAGTCTTCGTGTAGGAAGCGACGATATTATAATCAGCTTCAATTATTTCCGTTTGTCCAAGAAAAATACAAAAAGCATCGATATACATAGGTAATTGATATAAAAGATGATTATACTTGTGCATATTATGCTGAATTCGCTGGACACTGATATTTCATGTGTGTAGTGTGCAGTCTGCAAGCGAAAATTTTGAAAAGGCGGAAAAAAGACGTAAGTCGAACGAGCGATTTTTCGTCATTTTGGCATGTGCCGATGTGCGGTGTACTCGCGAGTCGCGGTGCGCCACTAGGAAATTTAATTGCGAATGATATGACTTCCGTTGGCCTTGCGCGATACTCGGATAGTAAGCACCAACGGAGCGACGATCAAACGACGATGAACGACGTTGCAAAAGCCGCCGACGTCTACTTAAGAGCAGTGTGATGTGTGAAATTAAATTACGGGTGTAATAACAATTTATTATTTTCCTCTCCTTCGTTCACTTGCGCGAGGGTAACGGTAATATTTGGAACATTTTTTTCCGACATTTTACACACGGAACCCAGAAATCGAAGTAGGAAATGATTTCCCTACAATCTCATAATCAGGTACGTGCATCTACAAACAAATACTTTATCTTTTATTGTTATAAGTTATTTGTACTAAAATACACTTAAATATTCATGAAACTTCATTACTATTTGTACCTTAGCCTATTGTTTTTGAGGTTAAATTTCAAGTTTTGTTTGAATTACTGCAATGCTAAATCTAGGATTTTTTCAAAATCACTTTTCTTTTCACTGCGACTTTTAGATGTTGTTATTTGTATGACTTCTTGAGATCACTATTTACAATATCTACTTGCATCTTGCAATAATTTACAACATATAGTTATGCATATACATAGATATATTATAAACCAGAAGAATGTATTTCGCAATCTTTCAAACTTGCCAAGTTACTTTGTTACTATATATTTTACACAACTATAATTTATGCAATATTTGCTTTAATTTTTAAAAAAATTAAATTGTGCATTAACTTTTTTATATTTGCAATTTATAGGTATTGTATCATCTGACCCAATTCACAACTGCTATTACACCAAGATCCACACCTTTTGGAGCTCAAGTAAAAAAACAAAATGATTCTGTTAACAAAAAGACTGAAAGTATTCTTTGTGAAGAAAGTTTTGCAGAGGTATGTAATTTAAGATGACATCCAATTTAAATTGAATTTTATTTTAAAAATTATTGTAAATAACTTACAGGCTGTAAAAAGTTGTAATGAATTAGCTTTGGAAAAATTGAATATACAAAATTTGGTGACACCTTTAAGAATTAATACGAGCAATGTATTAGAAATCTTAGAACAATTATCTAAAAAAGAATATGTAGAGCAAGTGGAGAGACATAATAAGTGGAAAGTGTCCTATGTATCTGGGGCAAGCTTTACAGAAAACAAAAGAGGTTTACCTTATAAACATTTGTCAGATACTACAACGTTACCAGAAATTTACCTTTATATAAAGCCACAACGTAAATATCTTCATGGATTTATTAAAATACATCCAAATGATGCACAAGTGAGATATTTTAAAACAGATCGTAGCATTCAGGCAGAGTTTGATAGAAATCCCTCGTTAAATACACGAATACGAAAATGGATTGGGTTAGTCACACAATCGGTAAGATGTTTGGTACTCTTATTATTGAAAAAACTTATTAGTTTTGATAAATGATAGTGCATATTTTATTCTCCTGTTTTTTATGATATTTTATAGGATAATAAGTTGAAAAGGCTATCTAGTGATGACATGACAAGTAGAATATCATCACGAGAACATAAAGACATAGAAAAATTAAGAAAACTCCAAGAAGATAAATATGTTAATACAGAAGACTTACAACGCATTAAAACAGCATTTGCTGAAGGTTATTTAGCAGGTCATGACCAAAAACCCCATGGACGTGCATTCAAAGCATTAATTATTGCTAAAAACATTGCAATCACTCTTCTGTGTGTGATTTCTCTTGTTACACTTATGGGTGCGTATAAATGTTAGTATTGCCTTTTTATCATTTTAATACCATCTAATTAATTTAATTTTATCATAATCATGGCATTTAAAATTTAACTATTTTTTTCATATATTTTTAATCTATTGCATGATATGATTGAACTATCATTTAATATAGTGTGAATTATGTTAAATTCAGTTTACGATAGTTTATTTATATTTCAGCTACTACTGGAGGAAGTATGTTTAAAATTCAATTAGGTAACAGAGTAGAAGTTGATCCAGAAGAAATTCACGTAACTTTTAATGATGTGAAAGGAGTAAGTTAAAGCTCAATTGATAATAATCAATAAATATAAAATTAATCTTCTTTTTTAAAATGCGAATATTTTTAGGTTGAAGAAGCAAAATCAGAATTAATGGATGTTGTAGAATTTTTAAGAAATCCTGACAAATTTTCAGCTCTTGGGGGAAAACTTCCAAAAGGTGTACTGCTTGTAGGTCCACCTGGTACTGGAAAAACATTGTTGGCTAGAGCAGTTGCTGGTGAAGCTGGTGTACCTTTCTTTCATGCAGCTGGACCAGAATTTGATGAGGTATTTGTTGGACAAGGAGCTCGTCGAGTAAGAGATTTATTCAGTAAGTGAATTTAACTCTGAAATTAACTTTATTTTCATGAAGAACTTATTTTTTATTTCAAAATTAATTACATTTCCAGAGGCTGCCAAAGAACGAGCTCCTTGTGTTATTTTTATTGATGAAATTGATTCTGTTGGAGCAAAACGTACAAATTCTGCTCTTCATCCACATGCAAATCAAACGATTAATCAACTTCTTACTGAAATGGACGGGTATGAAGCCTACATATTAAAAGCTATTATAAGGCACAACCTTCTTGTCAACAATTTTAAACAAAAAATTTTTGTTACAGTTTCCATCAAAACGAAGGAGTTATTGTTTTAGGAGCTACAAATAGACGTCAGGATCTTGATAAAGCGTTATTGAGGCCCGGACGATTTGATTCTGAAATCACAGTAAATGCTCCAGATTTCTTAGGACGAAAAGAACTTATTGAATTATACATAGGAAGAATTTTAACTCGAGAAGTTAATTCTGACATATTAGCAAAATGCACAATTGGATTTACGGGCGCCGATATAGAAAACATGGTACTATTTATATTTCTGATTAACAGAGTATTTACTTTATTAAATTAATTGAAGCTGTTCACTTATTAATATATTCTTTTAATAGATAAATCAAGCTGCTTTAAGAGCTGCTATTGAGGGTGCTGAATATGTAACAATGTCTCACTTAGAACGTGCAAGAGATAAAGTTCTAATGGGACCTGAAGGTAAAAAGAAAATACAAGACGAGGAAGAAAATCGTATAGCAGCATATCATGAAGGAGGTCATGCATTGGTGGCATACTTTACGAAAGATGCTACTCCATTGCATAAAGTTACAATTATACCTCGAGGGCAATCATTAGGACTTGTATGTTTTATATTATTTACAATCTATTATTTGAGTAGAAAAAATACAATCTTTTATTGCTAACTTTTACTATCTTGAAGCACATTTACTTTCTGTTTTTAGACTTCGTTTCTTCCAAGTAAAGATTTCAATTTAATGACTAAATCTCAAATGCTGGCTAAAATGGATTCAAGCATGGGAGGTCGAGCTGCAGAAGAACTTATATTTGGACAAGATAAAGTTACTACAGGAGCTTTAGAAGACTTTAAGGTATTTAGCTTAATAAATGTACGAAATAAAAAGAAAAGGAACTATTACTAATAAATGATATTTTGAATTTAAAGCAAGCCACAAATATTGCTGAAGCCATGGTTAAGGTATATGGTATGTCAGAAAAAGTAGGATTTAGAGTATATGGAGACCCTGCAGACTCTAGTTATAGCACAAGCACAACAGAGTTGATTGACAATGAAGTTAAGCGCCTGTTACAAGTATGTATTTGCAAAAAAAACTAAGTTCACCAATAAACAAAATAATTCAAATAACATTTTTTTACTTTTTAGGAATCCTATGATAGAGCTAAAACTATTTTGAAAAATCACAGCAGAGAACACAAATTACTTGCTGAAGCTCTGTTAAAATACGAAACTTTAGATGCAGAAGATGTGAAAACACTGTTAAGTGGAAAAAAATTACGATTCGAAACCGCAAACGATGTAAAACGACCGATGGTCGACGTATCAAATAACGTTATGTAATATATTTTCTTTGGACGCGTGTATTTCCAGAATATAATTTTCTTTTAATATTTTTTTGATGTTTCTAGACTGTTCGCTTAATAAGTAACAAAAATTTATTGTCCGTCGTTGATAAGCCATAAATCAAGTCACATTCCAAAATGATATCCCAAAATTTAAACGTTAAAAAATGACAGAATGCTTAGTCTTTCTTTAACAGTCTAGATTAATAAGGTAAATAATATCTCATAAAACTTATGACATTTGAGATTTTCTTACCTTATAGAGAAAAGATACACGTGTAGACCATTATTCAATATTATGCAACCAATATTAATTCGTGAAAAATTATTTGCTACATAATTGCTAAGATTTCTTAATTTCTTAACACAAAAAAATAGCAAATCCTGTAAAAAAATATTATGTTTTGCTTACTTAAATTTACATATTATAATTTTATTTTAAATTGTTGATAACAGCTAACTTGCTTTGTAATTTTAAAAGTAATAGTAAGTAAAGTAAATCGATGCAAGTTTTAATTCAATTTTTTTTATGAAATCTTGATTATTTTACTTGAAATTGTTTTCTATG
This sequence comes from Eurytoma californica, assembly GCA_035586675.1. Taxonomy (NCBI): domain Eukaryota; kingdom Metazoa; phylum Arthropoda; class Insecta; order Hymenoptera; family Eurytomidae; genus Eurytoma; species Eurytoma californica. The sequence continues at coordinate 3,416,650 of JAXIUT010000009.1, read as the reverse complement.
AGATACGTTTCACATATGCAATATGATAAATATTAGTAAAATGAAGATTCTTTAATAATCTGTGTATAGAAGAGAACCCATTGAATAAAGCGTTTCAAACTTTGTTTTAGTTGATGTGCATACTTAATTAACCACTTACTCTAAAAGATTCAGTTCATTGACTTTAGGCCATACAATATTAACATTTTATTTATCATATATAATAATTATAAATTATACAAAATTATATATATATATATTTATATATTTATATATATATATATTTATACTTTTTATATTTCTTATACTTCGTAAGATTCCTAGCTATTTTTTACTACGTCTTAAGGACGTTAATCAATTATTAATATGTACTTACTACACAAGTGTACAACTCTATAAACATTCGTGCAAACTACCTATTGTCGGTGCTTTTCTTTTACTTTACTTCGAGATTAATTTAAAATTTTATTTGGAAATTGTCAATTGAATGGTCCATGGATTATACCAGGTTTTCCGTCTGTTCCACGTGAGAATGGCCAAACTATAACGATTGTTTTTGAGCGTTCAATAGCCTTCACGGTTTTTCTCAGATTGTACGTACGATTTTGCTAAAAAAGGACAATTAAATACGTCATACAATAATAGTTCATTTGATACAGTTATTTTTAAACCTGCAAGAATTATACGCACTAGTGTTTTCTACGTTTGACTCATACGTACACTTTTAAAGACAAATAAAAAACGTACAAGAAAAATAAAAAAATCAGATAATTATTATATATACATTCACTTGTCTGTAAGCACTCATGCAAATATCACAGTTTACTAAATCATCGATACAACTTATAATGGGTTCGTACTATTATTTTTTTTTCTTTTTCTTTTTCAATTGCGCATACGCTTGCACTATACATGAGAAAACAAAACTAAAAGGAAGCGCAATTTTAAATCTAAAATAATTGATTTGCCGAAACGAGTGGTTTGTGCTCTAAAAGCACTCACCACGTATATAATACGAGACGAAATGTAATTACTAAAAAAATTCATCACTGATAAATTACAAATGAATTTTTCTTAAAATAAAGAAGCATACAAGTGGTCTAACAATGCGCTGCTTTGTATACTCAGTTAAAAACGAAATTACATGGTCTCCCCTTTTTTATTCGTGCAATTGAGAGAAAGTTAAAAGAAACGTGTTCGCGCACTGATTTTAAAAGTTTTTCTTGCAAATTCTAACAAGCTTGCGGGAGAGAGACTGCTTTTTTCCCTACATCGTTACAAAAATACCAATGAAAAGTCTTCGAGAAGTTACTCGCTCTTTCGACGGCTTTCATTTGGATCACAATATTTCAGTTATAAGTAGATCAGTTATTAGTCGATGACACGTCGGAAGACGAAATTTTATGACGAATATCATTCAAAAAGATACCTCTCGGTTGAATCGTTGGACTTATTTCAATTAAATTTTCCTTTCCTCGATATACATAGCAACTGCATTTCGTAGTAGAATGTCAAATAAAGAATAATTCGTATTGATACGACTATGAAGCACTGTATAAATGAACGTACCACTCAGCTGTACAAGCACAGATCATTGTAAACGTTCCAGTCATAAAGATAAAACAAAAATCAATGAGCGCAAAAAATCGCAAAAACTATCCGAGGGTGATGAAAGAATAACATTGAAAGGTACGACTGAAAGGTTTACCTGACACATCGTCGATAGATCGAATAAAAACGACAATAAATTGCCTAATATTAACAATATAATAATAATAATAATAATAATAATAATAATAATAATAGTTTAATCTCGCTTAACAGGCCACCTTAAGCGACGGACTAATTAACATTCAAAGATTTCAGAATATGATCAATCATCAGTGTTAACAGTGCAAGAGACCTATGTAAAATTGTTGCGGAAGCGCCCTCCGGCGCTTCGCCGTTTGTCCACTAATTGCACGTGCGCGGCGCGCACGCGATAACCGATTATAAACTTCTAGCAATACTCCAATAACTCGTCATCGTAAACGCGTGTATCTACAAAAATTTTGAATTGTATATAGATACCTCTATATATTTTCAACGCAACAAGCAATTTTTCTTTTTTTTTTTTATCTTTTTCGACTTTCTTTTATCACCTTTTTTTTACATAAACCTTTTAAGTGATCTACTTAATCTAGGTTACACGTATTTCCTTCAGAGCACAATCGAATTTTATGCATCGTTAATTTAGCACCGAGTCGTCCAGAAAATTTTTTATCATTTAATCAAAATATACGTCGCACATATCTTTTTTTTTTCAAATACGCAATTGAATTTCTACATTTTTGAAATAAAAATCTAAATTTAGCGAAAGAGAACTAAGGCACTGACTAATTCGATAATTTTCGATCAATTTACAAAAATAAGTAGACCACCTGGACGACTCCGTTCGACTTTTCTCAAAAGAAAAAAAATGGAATTGCTGCCCTTCACAATATATATGATCCGCGGTGATGTGCACTTGAGCTTGTGTACGTTATACAGCGTGAACAGTTGTGTAGTTTCTCGTGTGACTAAAAAATCTACTCACTTTATGCGTGAAAACTTGTCGATCGATAGCTAGTGACTTTCGTATTCCCTTTAAAATGGCAACGAGGATTTAGCGCAGCACTTAGCGTTTAAATTCTACGAGCGACCGATCCTCTCCCTCTTCAAAATGCTAGGCACGACTTGGCTCTTGTTTTTCTTTACTTCAAACACCCCTACGTGAGACGTCGCTTCGCCGGAAGATGCACCTGTAAGTGTCGCTCGCACAAAAAAAAAGTTAACGCGTCCAATAAGAAATACTGAAGAGTATTATTTTTTTTCGACGATTGAAAGGAAGTATGCATTCGTGAGCTGATAATACTGACGAAAGTTTGTGTTGCGTTATTAAGCAAAGTTGCGATGAAAGAAAGACAGTCTCGGGGAAGTGGCGCGACGCTGAAATCGGCGCATCTCCGGCGCGTTCGAATTAACAAAAAGCAACCAAGTCACCGCCTTGCTCGTTCGCGCGTCGCCGATGGCACTTTCGACGGCCGCCGCTCTGCGCGGCGGTCGTGTGAAAATTCGAAGTAAGCGCGAAAACGATTGTCGATCTCGACGACGCGTGGGCTATACATACTGCGGACGCTAAAAAGAGTTTGTCGCATCTAAAAAGGTAGGCTAATTGTGGATTTTAACTTGCAAATCTACTTCTGTTATCTGTTAATTATCCGCAAAGAGATGAAAAACCCTGATTACACGATTACACCAAAAACTAGATACAGATTTTTCTCTACGTGCTATGTGTTTACGTGTGCGTTTAATGCTATACCTATTTAATTATTCTCTTTGACATTAAGTAAAAGTTGCAATGCGTCGCTCTCGATTGCGCTCGCCTCTCCTTTATCATTCTCTGCTCGCACTCCTCTTCGTCGGAACTTATTGTCCTTTCACGCTTCGAGCACGCTCGTCTCCGTGTGTACCCATGTTCAACAATTAATTAGCTCTTTTTGCTGGATGCATCTTTACATATTTTTTTTATCGAACGTCGGTTAATTCGACTAAAAGAAAGTCTTCTGAGAGTGCCATCAGTTTGTTTACGTTTGTTTTATCATCGCTAAAAATCTCCTTCTTCATCGATAATATATTCAACAATTCAACTGGCTGCAAACAATGACAGATTCAAAATTCGTACCAATCGTAAATTAATCAAAAGAGATGAAATCAGATAAAATTTGGTCGTTCGCTAGGAAAGTCCTCCTTGTAAACTGCTTATAAACTGTATTCGCCTTGACATTTTTTTTTCATCAGTCGATTATTTTTTTCATCGGAACTTTGTTATTCTTTTTTTTCTAAGCACTAAAGCTATTAAGCAAGTAATAAAAAATACTCCGTCTCCAAAATACACGATATCGCAAAGGATTTGATCTCTTTTAATTAAAATAATGTTCAACGCATTAGTTGATGAAATCTACCCATAAAGTATTCGCTCTCGACATCGAGCTGCTCGATTGATTTGAGCGAAGCGTTTGAGAGAATTGAGAAGGTAGAATTAAAAGAAAGTGTGGTATTAAGTAAAAACTTTAAAAACAATGTCAAGAGAATACTTTATCGTCACTACTCTTACACAAATGAGGTAATTGAACAAAGGAGAAAATTAAAATTTTTAGAGTGCGAGTAACACTATATTATTTTAAAATCTTTACAACAGATTTCATGTAAAACATCTGGTCCTTTCATGTTACAGAGCAATAGATCATTTTTTTTTCTTAAGAATTTGTAAAATTTGTTCTCGGTTATTTTCTTTTACCTTAAAAAGAGTGATCTATGATTAATATACGCGAATTCATGGACCAGCCGAGAAAAAATAAATTGCAATGATTTTTTTTATCAGATTCAGATCACAATTAAAATATCTTTTTTTATTTTTACATGCCGAAAATTTCATTGAATTTATCAGTATTCGC